>BHFT01047210.1:0-13207 GCA_004320025.1 Laticauda laticaudata | reverse complement strand
GGTCCCAAAGGCCTTTGGGGGGGGGGGTGGCGAGCCATCCTCAACCTTAAGCTTCGAAACAGATTTATCCTATGCAGGCATTTTAAGATTCAGACTCTGCATTCCATACTAGAGAGCATTCAGAAGGGCAACCTCCTCTCCTTCATTGACCTCACGGAGGATTACCTCCATATCCCTATCTCGCCTCATCACTACCAGTTTCTCCATTTCTGTTACCAGAACAAGCATTTCCAGTACCTGGTTCTCCCCTTCAGTCTTTTGTCAGCCCCCAGGGTCTTCACAAAAATCCTGGCAGCATTGGCGGCTTCGCTTCAAGCTCTACCAGTCAGGGTCCAGTGTTACCTGGACAACATCCTGATCCAGTCACAGTCGGTCCACTCCGCCCATCATGACCTTCATATCACATTGCAGTGTCTACGAGACCACAGTTTTTTGATTAATCTCAAGAAAAGTCACCTCTCCCCAACGACCAGGCTGTTTCATCTTGGTGTGATCATCGATACATCACGCTATGAGGTTTCCTCTCCCCGGAGCACAGGAGAGCCTCAACGAGTTCATCCACCAGGTTCGGCGGCAGCACAATGTTCCCTTGTTTCTCCTGTTTCAACTCCTGAGGAAGATGATTTCATGTGATGGCATTGTCCCATAGGCCCGCCTCCATGCCTGGGCGCTTCAATGGTTCCTTCTGTCATTTCAATGGGCAGGAATCAGTCACACTTCCATCAGGGTTCAGATCCCACCACAGGTCCTTTGGTCCTTCAGGTGGTGGCAATCTCAGGCAGTTTGGTGGGTCATCCCTTCAAGGAACTAGACAATGCTGCTCACCACAGATGCCAGTCTTCATGGCTGTGGAGCCCATCTGTCCGACAAGATAGCTCAAGGGAGTTGGTCTCAGGTAGATAGGACATGACCCATAAATTGGCTAAAACTCAGGGCCATCTTCCTAGCCCTGAAACACTTTCGGAATAGGGTGGAAGGTTGCCACGTTTTGGTCATGAGATGGACAATGTGGCCGCAAAGGCCCATGTCAACAGGCAAGGGGAGACCAGGTCCAGGGCCTTGATGAGAGAGGCAGAGCATCTGGGGAGGTGGCCAAAGAGACACTTCTCTCCATCAGGGTGGACCACATTCTGGGGTCAACAATAATCAGGCTGGCTGGTCAAGTCGGTCCAGAGTCACTCAATTGGAGTGGAATCTCCACTCTTCATTGTTTCTGGCTTTCTCCCACAGATTCAGAACTCCAGCAGTAGATCTCTTCGCTCAGGTAAGCAGATTCTTCACCAGGTTTCCGACCCAGGGAGCAGAGGGGACCAATGCACTTCGGAGCAACTGGCCTCCAGGGCTCCTCTACGCCTTTCCCCCTCTTCCAATTATTCCAGCCATAATTCGGAAGTTGTTAGAGGAAAAGGCGGAGCTAATTCTCCTGGCACCATATTGGCCCAGGAGACCCTGGTTCACGGATTTGGTAAACCTGTCTGTAGCTCAGCCAGGGTGGATCTTGGCCAACAGGATCTCTCTGTGTCAGAGAGCCTTGCTCCACCCGGATGCTCAGTGGTTCCACTTAGCTGTTTGGCACTTGAGCAGCAATCTATGAGGAATTCCAACTTCCCTGACAGGGTGATTTATACTGTACAGGACTCCCGGAAACCTTCCAACAGGTGCATCTATGATGCTACTTGGAAGGTCTTCTGTTCCTGGTGCATTAAATTGGCACAAGACCCCTCTTCAGCATCAGGAGGTGTTAATGTTTCTTCAAGATGGTCTCAATCAGGGACTTGCTCCTAACACTCTTCGCCATCAGGTAGCAGCGTTGTCTTCAGTTCTATCCTGGGAAGGTTATGCTTGCTAATTCCATCATCCTTTAGTGCGCAGGTTCTTGAGGGAGGTGGCTAACCTTCACCCTCCGGTTGTACATAGGTTTTCCACATGGGACCTCCCTAAAGTTTTGCAGGCTGTTACGGATTCTTCTTTTGAGTCCCTTTGATCAGTGTCTCTCCAATTGATGACCATTTAGGTGGTTTTTCTAGTGGCCAGTACAACAGCCAGGAAAATATTGGAACTAGCAACTCTCCCTCAGACAGGATCTGTGTGTTTTCCATGGGAGCAGGGTGGTTCTAAGGCTAGATCCTACGTTTGTTTCTAAAATAAAATCTTGCTTCCACTGGGCGCAAGACATAGTGTTACCAGATTTCTGTCCCAACATGAGTTGGAACACAAGTGGCATCCAATGGATGGAAGGCGGGCCCTCCAGATCTACATCAAGTGGACAACTGCTTTTCAAAGTTCAGAGGCCATGTTTGTGTTGTTTCATTCTACATCCTTGGGGACCAGGATGGCTTCATCGACAGTTGGTAGATGGATTAGAACATGCATCTCCAAGGGCTACCAAACTTTGTCCCTGCCAGTTCCCAAGAACTTCACGGCCCACTCCACTAGGAGTGTTGCTACTTCTGCCACCTGGTCTACTCAGCATCACTGGAGGAAATCTGCAGAGCAGCTACCTGGGTGTTTCCGCTGTTTATACGACATTGCATGGATTCCTTTGCTTCGGTTGAGGCTTCGTTTGGAAGGAGGGTGCTTCAGAAGGTGGAGTGACTGACCTAGACATTGGCCCTCCCGTGGACATGCAAGCTTTGGTATCTCATCTTTGGTATCTCTGGACTCTCATCGCAGCGTGGATGAGAATGGGCATTGGTATAATTACCTGAGAACACCCTTTTTATCTACGCTGCAAGAGAGTCAAGTCCCACCCTTATGCATATGGTCCAGATGGAGGGGTTGTGAATCTAATTTCACTTTTTATCTTCCAGAGACACGTTACATCTGTCAAGCATCTTCGCCTAAAAGATGGCGAGCCAGCAGTGGCTGGTTTTTTTTATAGTGGCAGATTCAGCTCTATGACATCAGAGGAAGGAGTCATATCCCGCTCCTAGATTCTCTTGCAGCATAAATGAAAAGAACGTTCTTAGGTAATTATATCAACACCCATTCTCAGCATAATTTCTCAAATTGATTGACACTAAAAAGTCATAGAGAATTTGTAGGGAAAGAAAACCTTATCGTAGTATCAATTTCAGATATTCAAAGTGAGATAACCTTACTTGTGGTAGAAGAATGTCCTTTAGAAAAGCTTCTGGTCCTCATCAAATATACATGGCATAGATTTCTGTTATGGATTTTGGAATATGAGTCTTTAGGACTATTCTATGATATCTAGATTGCAGTGAAAGTAATGTAATAGAAGTAAGCCATCTATTTTATTTATTATTAGTTGAATGATGTTTAGATTTGAAATTAAGCACTTGAGCTTATTTTCTAGACGGTCTTATTTTTTTAAGGTGCAGTAGGCCAGACTCTGTGAGCTGGACGCACCATGGATGCACCGTTGCCTCCATTCCAAACCTTCAGCATTCGGAATGGAGGCTTTTTGGTGAACGGGGAATTTTCCTACCTACCATCCTTCTTTCAGTCTGTGCTGAGCTTGATAAACATGACAAGCAGGACCCCCCCCTCCCCATTTTCATCCTGTTTGCCAAAAAGCTTCCCGCAAGCCTCCCCAAAAGAGAGAAAAAGCAAAGCAGCTGGTCACAAAGTTGCTGGCTTCAAGGAAGCGGCCCAACAAGCAGAAGTGCTGCTCTCAGAAAGAGAAAAAGCAGTATTTGCACTGCCCCAAGGGGCCGCTGGACAATTGCCCATTGCCCCGTGCCCACGCCGCCACTTGTGCTGGCCATGCCTATCCCCCTGGGTTTATTTTCAGGGTGGGGTAATATTAGGTCCACCTCCCAAAAATTAAGATTGGGCTTATTATTGGGGTGGGTTGTGTTTTCGGAGAAAGACAGTACTTTTTTTGGTGGAAGTTGTAGGTTCTAGCTTTAAAGTACTTGACAATCCCATTGGGTTATCATTTTAGAAATATTTCCTTATGTAAATATAGAATGGATAGGCAAAAAGCAGTGGGAGCAGGAGTGACTTCTGACTTCCTGTGGAGTTTCTTCATTGGAAAGCTGGTAGGAAGCATTAAAAATCTCCCTCCCTCCTTCCTTTTCCTGCCAGCTTCCCCATTTACTTCATTTATGAAAAACTTGCAAGGAGAATATCAGTGTGCAAGCCAGCAGGGAAAGGCCTGCAGGCAGATAACTGTCTACTGCCAAGTGGAAGAACAAGGAGGTATACAAGAGTGTGGGTCAGGGTGTGGTGTGAGAGTTGCCATGGATGTTGGGGAGAGTGGTATGTGTCAGTGAGGGTGTCTGGGTTGCTTTGGAGTGTGTGAGAGGTGCCACACAGGTAGCCCCAGTGTAGAAAGGGGTGCCATGGGTGGGGTAGATGTGTGGGTGTCCCTCTCTTCCTCCCTGTTGTTCCTTTCTTTTCCTTTTCCAATCCAACAGGCAAGATAGGGTAGGAATGAAGGAGTTGTGGAGAATAGCTGGTAAAATGTCATTGAATGTTTAAAACAAGCATCATTTGATAACAGCAACAGCCTGGCAAAGCTGAGGCCACAATTTTCTATACTTCATTCCGTTAGGAGTCATAGGTTTGGGACATATTCTGTAAGTTAGCCCATTTGAGGGAGATTGTTTCAAAAATTGTTGCCCTAAGGTGCACCGTTTTGCCTAGTTAAAAAGTTACAGAAGTAAGAGTTTTAGTAGAATAAAGATTCAGTGGGAAATTGATAGTTACTTTTATTTTTGTTAATTTTATATGTCACAATATAATTTCATTTTAGCGTAAAGATGTCTGAGTGTTTAAAGTCATTACCAAATGGGCTGCTGATGGCTAAAGAGTCGTGAAGTTGGAGGGTGTATGTGTGTGTGTGTGTGTTTGGCAGGCGGACAGTACATACTGTATCGGCATTTGACAATAGTGCTTTAGTCGTACTGCCAAGTGTTTGTAACAAGATAGTGCTGTCAGTGTATTTAGTTTTCAGCTCTCCTTTTACATACCCTACATTTCTTTCTTATTCTATAAACAATACATTGCATGCTTTTTATACTTCTGTAAACAGTTCAGACTTGTAACTTGAACTAGACTTGAATTTTCTATTAGCTGCTTTCCTTTTATTTTTTAAAATTTTACAGAATACTTGGCTGAAGAATCTTTGTAACCAAGTCATAACAATGTATTTTATTTTTAAAACTTTTCATTTATTTATAATACCATGTGTAACAAGCAAACATGTTAAAAGAACTCAAGTATCATTATTAAAAGTTTATGTTAATTCAGAAAGAAATCAGTTAGGGTCACATAGAAAAGGATGAAAGATAAAAGAATATGATATTCCCATTTGTAATTCTTATTGTTATCTAGAAAGATATAAGAAAACATATAACTAAACTTTGTCTTCTCTTAGAATATATAAATATTGACAGGCAATTCATTACTAATCATCCCAGGTGAATTTTCAGGAAATCATAAAATGAACATACCTGTAGCTTGAAATCAATAACTTCTCCTTTCTGTGGTTACGAGTCCAATGATTGGGGTGACTCCTGTCCTTGCTGATTGGACTTAGTCTGTCAAAGTTGTCTGAGCTCCGCCTCTGTTGCTGGCTCCTTCTCAGCTTTCGACTCAGTCTCTCAGCCAGGATGGATGTGTTTTTCAGCAGCTCCACTTTCGATTTGCTGGGAGTGGAGTTTTTTCTATTGCGTTTGTTTCTTTTTCACAGCAGAAGGAAGTCAGTGCCATAGGCCTTAGTTTCCCTGTGGGAACGGCCCAGACAACTTGGCAGAAAAGGGTTTTTAATACCCTAGGCAAGCTCAGCAGAGCGCTGGGGCTTCAGCACCCAGTATGCAGGCTGCGACCCTGTGGTGTAGTGATTTGCGCGATTGGTGGGCAGGATCAGCCAGCAAAACAGCTGATCGGCCCTAAAATCAGCCATGGGTGCCGGCTCTGGGAGAACACAGGGTGTGACTGTAGAGACCTCCTAGGTCTGGGTCATCCAATTGGGCCTAGTGAGGCTTCTTTGGAGGTGAAGAGATAACCCAAGCCCACTCAAAAGTCTGAAGGAAGGGAGCCAGCAGGGCATGGTTGTAGCCCAATGTTAGGTCTAGCCAGGCCTGCTTCAAGCCGGAGGAGTGGTAAGAGAGATCTTCCTATGGGAGGGCCTGCTGAGTGAGGAGGGGTTTATTAGCAGCCATTACATCCCTCCCCTCTTTCTGTCCCTCCAGTGGCCCACATATCCCTATCCTTCTGGTCAAGATGGCAAATGCACAGGCTCTAGGCAAGCCTCAAAAAGAGGGTGGTCACAACCCCTCAAGTTCTACAGCCATATCCAGGAGCAGAGAATAAAAAAAAAAGCCATCTCTCTGATGATGAGGGATTGATTCCTGATCAACTGGCCTTTACTGGTCTGTTCTGGCCCACTGTATTTAGATCTTTGTTATTTAAAACAAAGAATACAGCTCAATTGGGGCCAGAGGCTGATGTTGGGGAGCCAGTGTGAGACATTCCAGTTCCCCTAGACCAGCTTTTCTCTGAGCCAACTCTGCACACAGAGGTTGTACCAGCATCAAGACTGTTCCTGAATGTGGTCAACAAGCAGTTAGACATGTTTGCTTCTCCAAGCAATGCGAGACTACCCAAGTTCTTCACCAGGTTCGTGATCTTGGGGGCAGAGGGTACCAATGTTCTCAGGAACCATTGGCCTCAGGGCCTTGTGTACACTTTTCCTTTTCTTCCATTGCTGCCAACGGTGGTCCAGAAGGTTTTGGAGACAGGACGGAGATCATACTGCTTGCACTGTATTGACCCTGACGTTCCTGGTTCACGGACCTGGTGAATTTGTCTATCATCAATCTGTGGAGAATCCCACCAGACAAAATATCACTTAATGAGGGAGCTGTGGTTCATCCACAACCACAGTGGTTACAACTAACTGCATGGCACTTGAGTGGGGTTCTATGAGAAAGGACAATATTTCAGAGAAGGTTATTTGCATGATCCAGGTGGCCAGAAGGCTTTCCACAAATAGCGTTTACAATGCTACCTGGAAGGCTTTTTGCCAGTGGTGTGCCTTATGACTGGTCTTCAACCCACGGCAGTTTCCATAGCCAGTATATTAGATTTCCTGAAGGATGGTCTGGATAAGGGACTTTCAGCCAATACTCTTAGTTGGCAAGTAGCGGCCTTGTCTTCAGTGCTTCCGTTTGGGAGGTCGAGGGCCCTATCTCTCAATCCCACTATTCATAGGTTTCTTAAGGGAGCATCTAATATTAGACCTCCAGTGGTACACAGATTCCCAACATGGGACATGACCAAGGTGTTACAGTCTCTATTTGAGCTCTTAGCTCTATTAGCCTACACATGTCAACCATTAAGGTGGCATTTTTAATGGCAATTACGTCGGCTAGAAGGATTTCAGAGCTGCCAGCTCTGTCAGTTAGGGAAGACCTCCGTATCTTCCACCTGGATGGGGTAATTCTCAGATTAGATCCTACCATTGTTCCTAAGATCAATTCATGGTTTCATAGAGCTCAGGAGCTTACCCTGCCTAATTTTTGTCCTAACCCTGCTCATGCCTTGAAATGGGCATGGCACTCTCTGGATGTTTCCTGAGGATTGAAGACTTATTGATTGATTAAGGATTGATGAACAGCGGCTTTTCATAGAACAGAGGCACTCTGTCTCTTTTCAACTGGCCACCTTGGGCAGTAAAGTCCACCATCAACAGTGGGCAGATGGATTCGTTTCTGCATCTCCAGGGCCTATGAAAGTAGGTCTCTTCCAGTGCCTCAAGGTGTGACGGCCCACTCTACAAGGAACTTGCTACGACGGCATCCTGGGCCACAGAGGCACCTATTGAAGAAATTTTCAGGGCTTCTATGTGGTCTTCGCCCTCTCCATTCATCCAACTTTATCGGTTAGATGCATTCACATCGGCAGATGCTGCATTTGACAGAAGGGTTCTGCAGAGTATTCAAGGGCATAGGAATGAGCAGGACTAGACTTCAGCCCTCCCATGGACAATCCAGTTTTGGTATATCCCAATCACTGGACTCTTGTAACCACAGAAAGAAGGAACATTGGTCTTACCTGAATGTTCTTTCTCTTTTTGTGGTGACAGAGTCCAGGCCTGTCCTAACTACATTTGGTCAGGGACGTGGGATGGGGGGAGCAATGATGTGTGTTTTTCTTGTTATATATGTAGGGATGCATTTGGTCTGTCATGTTTCTTCGCCGAAAGCTGGGGAGGAACCAGCAACAGAGGCGGAGCTTCGACAGCTTTGACAGACTCAATCTAACCAGCAAGGACAGGAGTCACCCCAATCACTAGACTCTCTCACCACAAAGAGAGAAAGAACATTAAGGTAAGACCAATGTTCCTTTTAATTGAAGGCATTGTAACCTTTAAATCTTCAGTCGAATATTGCCTGTATGGGACACACTGCCCATCAGACATGTTTTATTTCAAGTAATTGGCCAATATCAGGTCTGGCAATGCAGAATGGTAACAGTGCTATCATCATAAAGCAATGTTTTGACAATGTTATCTCAGGCTATGCAAAAAAAGAAAAAAAAAGAAAGGATGGAAACTACAGTGAAAGTGTTTGCATCCTTTTTTGTGTAGTTTTTTTTCTTTCAAAGCCACAAAATAATTCTAAATACTGTTTCACCACTTTACATATTGATGATAGAATGTAGAACAATTGTGATGGGTATGGAATGTATCTTGTTCAGTCGTATGTTTCAGATTTACGTGCATTTAGAATATACCCATTGAATCCAAAGGTTTTTAATAAATCCTGTCTAAATTAAACAGTGAAAATCAGTTAAGTTTTAAGAATGACAAAGTTCAATCATCTTTAGAATATGGGTAAAATTGAATATTTCTGATGTAGTAAAGATGAAATTTTCCTTATGTAATAGATAAAAAGACAGTTTAGTGATCTGGATTCAAATGGGGAAAAGTGTTTCATAATGTGCATGTGGACACATACATTTCTTTAAATCAGCCCAGTCTTAGCCCAGGAAAAAGACATAGCATTTTAAATGACTAAACAATAGATATAATATATGTGTCAAATCACCTTTTCCCATTCAAATCTAGATCTTTGTACAATTGTAAGTACAAATCCAAAGTACTCAATTGATTTATTTCAGTTTCTTAGTTTATTTTTAATTGATTGATTTCATCCTTACATTTACTCATGAGTTTTATTCCAACTGATTTGAGTAATGTCTAATACATCATATTTAAAAATATAGAGATTTCCCCTGTCCAGTCATGGCCAGCTCTAGGAGGCAGTGCTCATATCTGTTTCCTAGCCGAGGGAGTCATTGTTGTCCGAAGATGCTTCCATGGTCATGTGGCTGGCATGATTATATGCCGAGGTGCACAAAAGCTGTTACCTTTCCACCAAATGGTAATCTACTTATTGCATGCTTTCAAACTGCCAAGTTGACAGGAACTGGGGCAAGAACAGGAGCTCATCCCTCATATACTCCTTGGGTCTTGAACTGCTGACCTTTCAGTCAACAAGCCCAGCATCATAACTGCTAGGCCACAATGCCCCCTTAAATAATATTTATTTTATTGCATTTAGACGACTTCCTCTTTGTGCCCTGTATACTGTTCATTTGATAGAATCCTTGGATCATATAACTTCATCTGTTCCTTCTTGCATTTATGTGCTCATTGTTGGGTGCCCACATCCCTTCCAAATGCCATTCTGAGTGCTTTCCGTATCACCATTTTCTGGGCTCTTTTGTATTTTCTCCAAATGATTCAAGGACCTCTAGATAAGGATTGCAGGAAATCCACACATGTTGCTTTCTGTCCTTTTGGGGTACAGCCAATCTTATGTCACTTTAGAAATTAATCCTAAATCAAAAATTCCAAACCATCCTTCTTGGCACCATCTGTTTATCCAGTTTACTTTAAATATACTTCTCTTCCTAGTCATCTTTCAACATAAAAAAGTCAAGAAAATATTCCCTCTGCTGTGCCTGCAACTCATAGTCACAGTCTCTTGAGGTATTTTCAAGGCTGGGTTTTGTTTCCACTTGGATCAGTAGAAAGAGATAAACAGTCTTAGGAGGTTTTTTCCCCTTCAGATTCTGAATGTAGTTCCAAAAAAACCCATTTCTTTTAAGATATTCTGTCCCTCTCCACATAAATCTGCATTGCTCTGTTGAATGACCTTTTTTGGCATTTAGACTGAGAGTAATACACCTCTCCTGGTGCTATTACAGTTTGTCATATCAAACCACTGATGATGGTAGCCTTTTTGACCACCTACAAATGATGAGAACAGCAGGTGCTGTTTTATAGCAATGCTTTTCCTACCTTTGTGACCTGTTTCAGTCATGATTGGGAAACAGCAGCAGTTCTTTGTCTCCTGTGAAGTGCCCCATGAGCTAGTATTTTGCCCTATTATTTACATCTACGTGAAACCATCAGGAGAGGTCACTTGTTGGTCTGAGACAAATATCATTGGTTCTGTTTATGACACTACCACCAGCCATACCATAATGTAATGAAAACCTTGTCTCAGGTTATGGAGGTAGGAGCTTGGATGAAATGAAACAGATGAAATTGAATCCAAGCAAGTTAGAATTCCTGATTGTCCATCAAAATTCTTAATTAGTTCACCAATGTCTCTTGGAAAGGTGTTAGTGAATTTGGGTGAGTAGATGGCTGCTATGGCCAGGAGGGCATTTGCCCAATTTTTGTTGGTGTACTAGTTGTGGCTCCTGCATCATAAGGATCTTTCAATGATGACTTATCTCTTATCATGAGACTGTCTTTGAAGACCACATGAAACTGCAGTTGGTGCAAAATGCAGTAGCAGGTTTACAGATGGATGTTAACAGTGTACAATTATTTTGGGGTTTGTGTTGGTTACCAGTAGGATTCTGGATGCAATTCAACATGTGTTTTGGAACATGGTTTGAGATCCTGTAGCTGCAGGACTATCTTCTACATTTGGTTATATTCTGTGTCTGTGAAGTAAGAGCATTTATCAGTTACACCTCTAAGCATGATTTTCAGCCCCAGAGCAGAGAGACATGTGCAGCTTATGCTGGGCCTGCCAAATCCTGCCCAATTCCCTCAGGCCATGCATAGTCCTTTTGTTACTCCACTGACTCTGCTTGGATTTAGGCTCCCTTTCATATCGGGCTGGCTAAGAAATGCTGCCTGCTGAAGGATTTCAGCTCCCTTCCGTGTATGGAAGGGAACTCCATAGGGATGCAGAAGTGAGGCTAAAATCCTCAGGTTCATTTCTGCATCCCACCAAAGTTGGCAAGCATTTTTTTCAGCCACTCCCAAAGATGAGAGGGAGATTTCTCAGAAGATGGCAGTTTGCAAGTTTCCTCGCTGCTTTCTGCATTGACTTTCAGGAATTCAGGAAAGAAGATTATAAACAGCATGGAGTCTTTGGGAACTGGTTGTAAGTGCAAACAGGTTGCCAAGCACCCAGTTTGTGATTACATGACTGTGAGGATGGTGGTGCAGTGTTTTGCTATTGCCGGAAGTTCTTTACAGGCTGTCATAATTCCGGATGATGGTTAAACAATCAGTCATAAGTTGAGAACTAACTGTAGTTTCTTTTCACTTTCTTAGTTTTTGATTCTTTACCACAGTAAGTCACTTCACCTTCTAATAATATGGCAGGGTTGAAAAGTATTTGAAGCTAAATCTGTATGTGAGTAGTTGATAGTGTTTATCAACCATTTTTTATTTGAGTGGAGAATGGGATAAAGTTCCAAAGTCCTGACTCATGTGGTCCTCATAAAGTGCTAGGATACAGCCATTTCCTACTTTTGTTTAAAAATGTACTAACCCTGCCCGGCGGATGCATGTTCTGGCCTTTGTGGAAGGAAATGCTTTGGGTCTTTATTGATTACCAAATACTGTTTACGAACTGGTTTTTTACTTATTGTATTTTACTTGTAAGCGGTAAACAACATGTCACATCATTATTAGTGTGCATTTGTGGATATGGCAGCAATTTGATGACTTTTAAAATAATTTGAAAGGTGAAAGTAGCCAGATTTATAGCAGAATACAATGTTTTAAGAGAATAACAGGTTATTCTGGAAGCTCAGTGAGATTTATCCTCTTTTATAGAGAATAGTTCTTTATCAGAATGTTACATATCAAGTACTGATATGTCTTGGGACCCAATAGAAATTTGTAGGATAGGCAGGCAGGCGCACACCCACGCACGCACACCCACGCACGCACACACACACACACACGACACACACACACTTGAATAATAAAAAAGATACTTTTGAGATTCAACATGTTTTTCACATTTAGAGCTTTGGGTCATGATGCTACTCCCTTTTTTCTTTTGTTTATTCTGTGAAACTTTTAGCCAGAAGACCAGTTCTGCAAATATTATGGATCTAGGTTTCTTTTTTATTGGATTTAATTAGTGAAACCAGCCTTTGAAGGAATTTTACCTGTTTTCAGAAACTGAAAAATAAATATTCTTATTTTTTTTCTTTATTGGTTGTTTTGTTTCTCCAAACACTTCTGTTGCCCCAATTTAATATTTTGGATGTTTGTGTGTGTGTGTATTCATCCACACTGGTAGACATTAAAGACCATATAATTCAATAGCATTGACATCCAGTGTGGCTGGGATTACTACAGTATATTGGATGCTTTGTTTTTCCTATCATCTGTCCTTCTTTTCTACATATCCATAAACAATTTTGGAGTTTGTATTTCTGTGTTTATATTAAATACAAATGCATAAATATCTGTATATTTTGCTGCTAGCCTGTATACAAAGCATTTCAAATGGAACATTCACTAAATCTAATGACAGGGTGGATAAAAATCTTCTGTAAATCTGTCAAGATCTGAATGTTAGGAGCAAAAGATACACAATGATACTATAAATACTGCTATGTGAAATATACATTAATATGATATATATTTTTATGGCAACCAGATTTCAATCTGAGCTGAGTTCTCTTAAATTACTGGGCATAAATATACTCTTTAATCCTTTGCTTGGTTGTTTCAGATTTCAGGACAGTACAGGATTTGAAGGTATAAAATCCAGTTGATTTTAATAGAAGAGATTTGAACAGAAAATGAATGTACTTGCAAAATCAGTAGAAAAAAAAAATATTTTGTGTAGATTATGCTCATTGAAAACCAGAGATTTTGTACAACCTAACCCTAGATCTGTCGATACTGCATACCGTATATACTCGCATATAAGCCGACTTTAGAACGCTTTTTTTCCCC
>BHFT01047206.1:2669-41877 GCA_004320025.1 Laticauda laticaudata | reverse complement strand
AAAATGGGGACAATAGGAACAGGGGCCGTAGGCACGATGGTGCACATTATGCATGCCCCTTACAGACCTCTTAGGAATGGGGTGAGGTCAATAGTGGTAAGTTTGAGGTTAAAGGAGTGGGGGGTTAGAGGATGTAACAACAGAGTCAGGTAGTACATTCCAGAATTGACCAGTCTGTTGCTGAAGTCGTACTTTCCGCAATCAAGTTTGGAGCAGTTTACATTGAGTTTGTATCTGTTGTTGTGCTCTTGTATTTTGCGGTTGAAGCTGAAGTAGTAATTGATGGGAGGACAATGTAGCAGATAATTTTGTGTATTATGCTTAAGTCCAACTGTAGACTGATAAATTTTTGTGCATTGCTTCCTAAAACATTGCATTGTTGTACAGTTTTTCCCTTAAAAAAGCCTTAAGAAATTAATAGAGATAGCATTGCAAACTTCAGATAACAGGTAGTTTTCAACTCACAATAGTTCATGTAGTCACTGAAGTTACAATGGACTGAAAAAAGTGATTTTTATGACCATTTTGTCACAGTTATGACCATTGCAATGTGCGCGTGGTCACTGATCAAAATTCAGATGCTGGCAGCTGACTCTATTACGATGGATGCAGCATCCAGGGTCATCTGATCACCTTTGCAACCTTCTGACAAGCCAAAATGAATGAGAGAAGGCTGGGAATTCACTTAGCAAACTATGTTTACTACTTAACAACCTGCAGTGATTCCTTAAAGCCCATGTCACACTGCACAACGGATGAAAGAGATGTAAAATGGAGAGAAACACTTGCATCGTTGGTTAACGCGATGCTTCATTCTGGTACTCACTGCACTTCCGTTTTTCATCCTCTGCTATCCGTCCAGCGTCCGTCGACTTGAGATTCATCCGCTCAAAAAGTTTTGAGCTGCCTCAAAAACTTTTTGAGGTGGAAAAATGTATCCAACGCGTCAGTTCTGCATCCACAACGCATACAGGGAAATCTGTCTGCATCCGTCGTCATCGCTTACGCATCCGCCTATTCCCCTAGGCATCCGCTGCGCATCTGCACAGCTCACTCCGCTCCAGCGGAAAAACGGACACAGCGGAGAAGCGAACACGGAACCGGAACGGCACAAAGCGTTAGTAAAGCACGGACGGAGAAAGGATGAAAAGCGGATGCAGCTTCGTATACAAAGGCATTAAAACGGAAAAAACGTTTGCAGAGTGCGACCTATCTCGATATTTAAATTTCTGCAGGATGTCTTAGAGGATGCAAAAGGACATCTAGTGAAACAACCTATATTTCCTATAAAAAGGGGGAGGAACTCACCTGAATCTCACTTTCTGTCCACCAGCCCTGCGGTGGCAGACCTTCAGCCTTCTTTCTATGGCTCGCTTACTCTTCCACAGCATCCAGTCATCTCCACCATGGATCATCACAACACTCCTTTTGGTAGCCACCATCATTCTCCAAACTGTGAGAAGCGCATCTACAGGGCTCTTTCAACGCTGTCTACGTAAGAAAAGGAGGCGGCGAAGAAGTGTTCTGGTAGAGATGGATTGCCAGAAGAGCGAGTATGGACTGTACACGAAGTGATGTCGGAGAAAGCTAGACGAATGAAGACACTCGTGGCATTCCAGAACTTCATTGAGAGATAGCTAGCCATGTTTGACGAACGTTTGTGGAGGCGGTTTGAGACCCAGGTTGACAAGCAGAGCACCAACTTCCCGGCCCAGCCTGGACCTGGGCTCAACGGTGGCACTGACTCTGCGGCACTGGGCCTCAGGACCATGTACAGGAGCATGCAGTCGGGCTGGAGTGTGTGCCACACAACAATCAGCATGTGGTCAGAGAAGTGGGTGCAGGCCCTCATCGAAGGAATACCTGGAGGAGCTCCTCCAGTGCCCTCCACGTTGAAAGAAGGCTGGAAGAAAGTTTGCAGAGCAGTGGTATCAAGAAGTGGAACTTCGCCACATCCGTTGGGAGCCATAGATGGCAAGCACGTGGCCTGCAAGCTCCAGCCAAGTCGGGGTCCACTTATTTCAATTACAAGGGCTTCCTTCAGCATATCCTCTTGCGCCATCGGTCGATGCGACCTACAAGTTCATGTACATTCGCTGCTTCAGGCCAACGGCCTCATCTTCAGATGCCCAGGTATACAACAGCAAGCGAACCTCAAGGGCTAGGCTGGAACGCAACCCGTCATCGTGGCTTCCGCAGATCCAGCCCCCTGCCAACACACACAAGATGTGCCTACTTCATTTGTGGGATGACGCGCCTCCCTCAGAAACCTACCTCATGAAGCCCTGCACAGCTCCAGATGCCTCACCCGTGAAGAGAGGATTTCAACTACAGGCTGTCCAGGGCAAGGCGGGTGGTGGAGAACGCCTTTGCATCCTGGCCAACAGGTTCAAGGTACTTCTCACCACCCATTGCAGCATCGCCCACAGACCGTGAGGAGGATCATGGAGCTTGCTGCATCCTGCACAATCTCATTGCGCACCCGCTACTCCAGTGTTGGCAGAACAGGCTTTGGAATTCCAACAAGGCATGGGGACATGGAGCCTGGTGATGGAGGCAAGGCGAAACCTGATAGGACACTGTGGAGTGCAAGGCCCCAACAGAGCCTCACGTGAAGGAAAGTAAGCAGTTGCCACCTCCTGAACACTGTGCAACTACCCAGATGGAAGCAGTGGAGGTGGCAAGACAGGATGATAGATGCTTAATGGATGCTCCTTGAAGGCCTGTCTCATCACAACTGATGAGATTGGCCATGTATGTTGAAGTGGGCCTACAATGAACCGGGCATTTAATAAAAGAGTTGTGTTTATGTTGAAATGTGTGGATCAATAATTACCATTGTTATTGATAATAAAGGACCATAGGTGTGGCACCTGGGAGGTGGACCATACAGTCCACTATGCTCGCACTGGAGGTTATCTATCCCACTGCTATCCTTACCCATCCCACAGATATCCTACCCATCCACAGCTATTACCCATCCCAAAGGTATCCCTCCTCATCCACAGCTATTACCCATTCCAAAAGGCTATCCCTTGCCCATCCACTGCTATCCTTACCCATCCACAAGCATGCAAAGGCTTAAACCATTTCTAAAAGTTTTCCACCAAGACTTTATTTATAAAATAAATGAAAGCAAATGTGTGAAGCAAAGATAATCTTTATTAAAAAAAAGCTGTAAAAGATAAAAATGACCAATCAAAGTGTCCAAAGCAAAGATAAAGGAGCAAACAGGCTAGCCACCCAGTCACTGGCACTCTTTCTTAGTCACTCTGAGCATGCCCAGTTCTCGGGGTGAAGGGTCCAGGTGCTGTGGAGGTGCGCTGCTGGAGTGCTGGTCCTGAGCGTCCATGGGTGCCTGGCCCCGAGAGGACACAGGGGATGTGTGTTGAGGAAGCTCTCAGAGAGCTGGCTCAGTCCTGTGATGTTGAGAGCCCCTTCCTCCATGACATGGGGTGTCAGCCCCAGATACTGATGACAGATGTTCTGAGGCCGGCTTGGCTTGTGGGGTGGAAGAATGGAACAGTTGTAGTGGGATGTCTGTCTGCAGCTTGAGCGAGGTGAGGGATGGGTGGCATCTGTGGGTGTGGGGTGGCATCTGTGGGTATGGGTGGGCAATTCTGTGGCCGTGGCTGGCATCAGTGGCAATCGGTGGCTATCGTGGCATCGGTGCACCAGTGGCGTTACGATGTACTGTGCCTGGATCTGGGAAGGGCTGCCTTGCTGCTGCGACCTCCTGGTAGCTGTAGCCTTTGGTAGGTGAGGGGCTGTGGACAAGCCTTGGAAGGCAGTGACATCAACGTCTGGGGGAGGAGCAGCCTGGAACTGGGTGGGAGCAGGTTCAAAGCGCTGGTCTGGAAGGTTGTTGAAAAGATCGGTGATCCTGTCCTTTACCCCTGGTTACTGGAATATTCCAACAGTTCAGGAGGGTCCTGTTTGATGTAGGGTGAGAAGGGCTTGATGGTTGGAGGATGGGACGTCGTGTGTACCAGCTGAGAGATGAGATCTTACGCTGCTTTCTGATGTTGTCCCTGATCTCCGCAGGACAGTGTGGCTCCTGCCCCTCGGTCCTGCCCTCTGCCTTTCTGTTGGAGGTGGAGCCTGCGGTGGATGTGGATTGGCCTGTGGTAGAAAATGCCCTCTCCTGCTCCCACGCGTCAGGGGGTCCTCACGTGCTTCCACCACAAGGTAGTGCAAGCTGGTCAGGGGGTTCCCATTCATGGGATGCTTCACAGATAACCTGCCTGGACATAGGAGCTGACTCTTGGCCAGAAGAGGAATGGCTCTGAGCAGGCTGCCTTTGAGAGAGAGGGTTGTGTGAGAGGGGCTGCCTCCTCGGTGGTGATTCTCACCTCCAAGAAGCTGCCACTTGGCCATCATGATAGGTCCTCGGTCCGTAGCTTGACGCGGCCTTGGGCCAGATTTCTTGAGGTGAAGCTTCCCGGTCTCAGGTGTGCATGTGCTCCACCAGCCGAGGAGCACATCCGAAGTGTAGACCCAGGGCTCTCGCGCCTTCTCTCTCCAAGCAGCCTGCTTTCTTTTGGTGTCTCGTAAGCCTGTGTCCCTTCCGCCATAGATCTCATTGCTCCTCACGCCATTCCAGCACCTCATCCTCATGGTTCTCTTCAATGGAGTATTGCCTCCTCTCCCATTCACGGCGTATGCCTCTTCCTCCCTCTGCAGGCGTCATATGGCCCTCATCAGAGGGGCTTTGAGGTTGTAGGGGCTGCTCCTCCACAACACAGCAGCAGCAGCAACAACAACAGTAGCAGCAAAGCAGGACCAGCAGTGGTTCAGGCGGAGCTCCATTCAAATTCCAAGGAAAGAAATTCTTAGACTCTTTAGTGTTAGAGAAAAGATTATCTTTTACTGAAAGTGGAGTGGTGCAACCAAAGAATTCTGAATTCTGAGAAATTAGGCGCGCAATTCCAACATATGAAAGTGTGGAAATGTCCACCCCCAATAGTTTCAAATGACACTTCCAATTAGAAGTTGGTGGGACCATGATCATGTGGGCATCTGCCAAGTGATGATGAGGCCTCTGTCCGTTGACCTGGGGCATAATTTTGATTAAAGGGGGTTGCAGTTGCGCGCAGAAGAAGAAACCTAAGCAAGAAAATAGAACACCTAACTCTAGCTTATGCTCCCCGCCCTCCCATTTATACAACAGATGAATGTTAACACCTCCAGCTCACTTCCCCAACTGTATTCTTTCTCCCTCTTCCCCCTCCCGTTACGTATGGCAGATCGAAAAGAATGCAAAGCATAGCAGAAAGATCTTGAAGGCTGACATTTCGGCCCTCTAGAAAAAAGGATAAATCATCAGTCCTAGATAGAGAGAGAGGCAGGACAATAATAAAGACAATTATTAGATCCATACACAATTACAAAACAACACAAATCCTAAGGTTATTCAGGATACTTGGAACGAAATGCTTGACCAACATTAGGGCTTTGCCGTCGGTGTCATGAACCATATCGGCTTGTGGAAGAAGGGAAATGTTTCCAGGCTATAAAGATACTGGAGTCGGGCCTCTTTCCATTTGCGAGAGTCCAGAATTTCTTTACTTCAAAATGTTGTTCGCCTTCAAATCAGTATTGGGTATGGGAGGGTTCAGCCTGGATGGTCGTTAAGTCAGAAGTATGTTCAGTTTTAGCCAACTAACATGGGATACGGATGATTTGTCGAAGAGTTTTGGGTAGCGTTAGCTGGACTGTTTACGGGACTTTATAATCCGTCAATTGGTGATGGAACAACGTACTTAGGACCAAGTTTTCTTTGACTTTTGAGGGTCTGCAGGTATCCTGGTTGCGAACAGGAAAACCTTGTCACCACTTTATATTCTTTTTGGGGGGATCCTTTTCTTGGTCCGCAAATTTCTTATGAGCTTATGGCCTCATCTTAATCGCTTTTGCGTGTTACTGGCCAGTTAAGTTGAAAGTTGATTATCCATTTCATCCAACGATGGATGTTTAGGTTTTTCACGAGGAAGTTCAGGTCATGGAACGAAATCTTGTTCCCGAAGCCACTTTAAATGGAGGTAAAATCCAATACTGCTGGTGTACGGAGTTGTTATATGCCACTTCGGCAAATGGGTATAATTCGGACGCAGTTATCTTGTTGATAATTTATGTAGCATCTAGATATTTGTTCTAACACTAGCGTTAGTCCCTCTCACAGGCCCCATTGTTTGGGGTGATGGGGCGGAGCTTAACCCTGTGGCGGAGATATTAACTTCAGAACTCTTTCCAAAAATTTGAGGTAAATTGGACCTCCTCTGTCAGAGATTATGCGTTCGGGAGCGCGATGTAACCTACTAGATATGTGATATTAAACAGTTTAGGCCAGCGTTTTTAGCACGAGGAATCTTGGAAAAGGTATGCAATGTACTTGTTTGGAAAACAAATCAGTCAGCTACCCAGATGACGTGTTTCCACCACTTTCGGGCAATTCTACTATAAAGTTCATCGAGATTTCCTCAGGGAGCCGTTGGTCTAGCTACATTTTTGTAAAATCCTGACCTGGCTTACCAGGAGGTCTCTTTTGCCGAAGCACAAACTGGGACAGCTAAGCTACATAAGCTTCATGTCTTTCTTTAAAGTAAGGCCACCAGAATTGCCCCTTTAACCAGAATGTAAGGTCTTTCACAAATCCGAAGGGCCAGCTGCTTGTAGAATCATTGAGAGCCCTGTTTGTAGTATTTGGCTCCTTAGTACCTGTTGGCCACATACAACTTTTGCGCCCCACCCAAGCCAAACCAATCCTCTCTAAATCGTATAGTACTGAGTGGCCAGGACCATTCGTCCCAGTTTAAAGCTTCTTTTTAATTGTTTGGTTAGGTCATTCGATAAAACACTTCTTTGTTCTTCTTTTGAGAAACTCTGGTGATCACGGAGCGGCTAGATGTTTGGCTGAGACATTGGGCTATCACCTCCTGGCGTGTGCTATTATATGTGAGGTAGTCTAGAAGAGAGCATCCGCATTGAAGTTCTTCCCCCTGGATGGTACTTCAATGAGAAATTGAATAGCCTTGAAATACGGGCCCAGCGGGACTGTTTAGAGGACAGCTTTCCAAGGGCATTTTTAAGCTTCGCAGATTCTTATGATCAGTCCATACCTCAACGGGTGTTTTGCTGCCTTCAGGAAATGTCTCCAGGTCAGGCAAGGCCCAAACGAACTGCCAAAGCTTTCTTTCTTCCCAGACGGCCCCATATCTTCTCTCTGTTTCAGAGCAGCTTACGGGAGGTGTCGGCACAAGTTGTAAAGTCCTTCTCATTGAGTTAATGCATACCGCCTCAATAGCCACATCCAACTTGCATCGGCTTGAATCACGAAAGGAGTGTTCCATATCCTTGGTGTTTCAAGCACTGGTTCTGCAGCAAACAAGTCCGTTTTAGCTTTTCAAAAGTACCTATTTCCTGTATTCTTACTCATGTTTATACTTATACCTATTATCTTGTAAGCAATTGACAAATCAAATTAAATAATATATAAATAAAAATCAGGGAAAAGCCTGTGTTAAAACCATGTACACAAGGCAAATAAGAATGATCGTTGAAGAAAAATTCAAATGAAAATACTGATGAATTGTACTGATTTTTGTTTTGTTTTTTAAAAAAACTGAATTTCCCTGAAATAATGAGAAATTGAACCTGGAAAATTCACCATCTCTAATATCAAGTAGCTATGGGAAAAGGTCTTATTTGGTTGATTGCATGGCTGTTCCACATTATCCCCAGCATCAGGGAACACAAGCTGCAATCAGGAAATGAGCTCACAGCAGTTTTATATTCTATGCATGTCCTAGAAATCTTTGTCCAGGCTGCCAGATGTCCAAAAATTCACTCCCTTGTCCCAAAGACAGATGAGGGTAGGGTAACTCCAAAAACCACAAGTTTTTTTTTTAATGCCCAGCTAAGTAACAATAACAGCTAGAAAATAATTCCCACCCTGGACCTTTTAAACTGATGTCTTTCTGGAATGCTTTACAAATCACACTCTCCCATATGCATGTTAGCAATTTCATTATTTGTTTCCCTTGGCACCATTAGAAGCCTGAACCCAAATATAAAGCTGCCAGCAGAAATCCATCAATACTGTCTTTTTTCACTTCCCTTCTGCCAAATTTGTGATTAGGTTTAATAACCTTCAGTCTTGTGTGTTCAGATAGCTTGGGGCTTTGTGATATCAGCATCTTTGTGTTTTCTCAACCATTCTTGTAAACTTTTCTCCAGTTGCTTCAGTCTTTGCGACAAAACATCCATAACCTGAAATATCATTTTTGTTCATTCTGGTGCATGGAATGCCACCTTTTAAAAACTGTAGAAATCTTGTCTCTGCTTGTCCATGGGTCTTTTTCACTCTCCGTCTCTTCAAACTTAAGGATTTTTCTTTGATTTGGTTCTGAAAACTTCTTTCCCTTCAGCTGTCTCCTTCAAATTGTCTAAAGGGTAATAAGAAACATACTGGATGTAAGTGGAGGCCCAAAGAAATATTTGCTCTGGCTCTTGAAAGCATTGACTTGTGCCAATTAAAAGAAAAGAGAGAGGAGAAAAAGAAAGGAAAAGAAAATGGAATCTCAGGCTTGCAGTGAAATGAGCTTTTCCTATAAAATTTCAAAACTGGGATCTTTTCTGCAAATGTCATAAACAATTGTCTGCCTCAAAGAGCACAATTTCATGAAATTAAAAGGCAGGCATTCACAGCATTTTTTGAGACCGAGCCACAATGAAGCACAAATGACTTCCTCTAGTCTACAAGGTTGTGGATTCCAATATATTCTGAACTGTTGAGCGGCTGTTGGAATAGCAGATCACATGGTATAAACTTGGTGCACCTTTAATATCGAGGGTAATTTCAGTACTTGAGGGTTTACCACAGAAAAGAGGGGATTGACTTATTCTCCAAATCAGAGTTCCCCAACCATTCTGGTTTTGTGGATTGGTGTGACAGGGGAGGAAATTGTTCTGCACAAGCAGTGAGCAAGTACATGTGTGCGCTCACCTGCTGCTTATGCGGTCCAGTTCTGAATAGGCTGTGGCCCAGTACTGGGTTGTTGCCTGTGGGTTGGGGACTCCTGCTCCAAAGCATCTGAGGCAGCGGTGGGATTCAAATATTTTTACCACTAGTTCGGTGGACGTGGCTTGGTGGGTGCACATTGCATGCATGCACACACTTCATGTATGCGCATGCACTGAACACACACTTTGCACATGTGCAGAAGTGTTCTAACTTACCTCCTGCAAGTCTGCATGATCCCGATCGCTTCTGCAGCTGCTGCACGGCTCTTCTGTGCCGCGCAAAGCAGCTGAGCTTCAAATTCAGAGGATAAAAGTGAGTATGGGATCTGGGAGGGTCAGTGGGCCCAACAGCAGAATGGCGGAGAGAACCAGTTCGGTCTCCACTGCTCATCATTGCTACCAGCTCGGTAGAACTGGGCCGAACTGGTAGAATACCACCACTGATCTGATGATGAGAAGCAATGGGAGAGAGAGGGGTGGGATGAGAAGCAATGGGAGAGAGAGATTAAGGAGAGATCCAATCTTGTGGGAAAGAGAAATTTTATGACAGTGAGAACAATTAATCAGCAGAGTAGCTTGCCTCCTGGAGTTGTGGGTGCTCCATCACTGGAGGACTTCAAGAAAAGATTGGACAACCATTTGTCTGGGATGGTATAAGGCAGGGTGTCAAAGTCAATTTCATTGAGGCTGCATCAAGGTTGTATTTGACCTCAGGAGGGGCAGGTGTGTGTCGCTGAGGTGGGTATGGCCAGTTCAACATCATTCCTGTCAGGGGACCCTATGGTGGCCCGTATGCTCTGTCAGAGAAAACAGGCTCCCAAGCTCTGTTTTCAGCTGCCACAGCCTCCTGCAACCCTCTGCCAGTGAAAATGGAGGGTCGCTCGGAAGAGGAAGCACCATGGGCCAGTCCTTTGCTGTTTCCAGGGTGGCTCCACAGGCCAGATCAAAGCACCCCGTGGGTTGGATCCGGCCCCTGGATCTTGAGTTTGATACCCTCGCATAAGGATTCCTACCTTGAGCAGGGGTTGGAGTAGAAGACCTCCAAGGTTCCTCCCAGCCTTACAATTCTGTGGTTCTCTGGTGGGAGAGTGGATTGGTCTCCTTTTTTCTTCCTTTCTGATGAAGGGAAGAAATGAAACCTGTGCTTGAAGCCAAAGCAATTTGTGCTTGAGAAGAAGGCACAGTGTTGGCTTTGTCTCCATGCATATTTTCTGGCACTCTTGGGTTCCCATGGAAATCTAACTCCATTGGAACAGGAAAGCTTATTTTATACCACGTCTGTACATTTGCAAACAAAAGTGTGTGTATAAATAAGCCATCACACCCTAACAGCCTCAATCTGCAGATGCCCTTTTCTGGCTTCCTGAAGTGTCCAGAAGTGCTTTGCCTCCTTTGTAAGAGCATGGTCTCAGTGCCTGACCCTACTTACAAATTCCACATGCTCATTTATTTCCTTAACTGAAACCAACAGTTAAGAATAATTCAGGCTAAAGAGAGATAATTTGGGGGGGGGGGAATTAAGGGAGAGTTCCTCTGCTCATCCTTGCCTCATCCATCTCCCACCCAGCCAAAAGCACAGACTGAAGAACCATAGGGACCTCATCCAGTTTCCCAAGGGTCAGTTAATTAGCTTGGCCAGGTGGCTGGCAGAGGATGGGTTTCTGGTGTCTTGCTGCCACTAATGACAAAGACTCCAAGAAATCTGGTCCCTATTAGCCAACCTCAGTTGACTAGCAAAGCCAAATTCCTGACTTCCTCCTTGTAATTTATATTAGGACTTTAGAAGGGAATCAGTACAAGATATATGTGTGAAAGAGTACATGTATGTCTGAAAGTTAGAACAATTAATTAGTGGAACAGCTTGCCTCCAGAAGGTACTGCAACACTGGAGGTTTTTAAGAAGAGATTGGACAACCATTTATCTGATATGGTAGAGGGCTTTCTGCCTGATCAGAGGTTCGGACTAGAATATCTCCAAGATCTCTTCCAACTCTGTTATTTGGTTATATTTGAAAGGGAAGAGAGAGGAATGCTGTTTGGGCATCTCATGTCACTCACAACCTGGAAACTTGGTTTAGAATAGAATAGAATTCTTTATTGACCAAATGTGGTTGGACACACAAGGAATTTTCTTGGTACAAATACTCTCAGTATACATAAAAGAAAAGATACATTTGTCAAGAATTATAAGATACAACACTTAATAATTGTCATAGGGTACAATAAGCAATCAAATTATATTAGGAAATAGTCAATATAAATCGTAAGGATACAAGTGACAAAGTTAAAGTCATACAGTCACAAGTGGGAGGGGATGGGCGATAAGGAGTGATGACAAGATTAACAGTAATAGTAGTGCAGACTTTGTAATAGTTGAACAGTGTTGAGGGAATTATTTGTTTAGCAGAGCTTTCAGGAGAAAACTGTCCTTGTGTCTAGTTATTCTGATGTGCAGTCCTCTCTAATGTTGTTTTGAGGAAAGGAGTTGAAACAGTTTATGTCTGGGATGTGAGGGGTCGGTAAATATTTTCACAGCCCTCTTTTTGACTCGTGCAGTATACAGGTCCTCGATTGAAGGCAGGTTGGCAGTAATTGTTTTTTCTGCAGTCCTAATTATCCTCTGAAGTTTGTGTCTGTCCTGTTGGGTTGCAGAACCAAACCAGACAGTTATAGAGGTGCAGATGACGGACTCAGTAATTCCTCTGTAGAACTGGATCAGCAGCTCCTTGGGCAGTTTGAGCTTCCTGAGTTGGCGCAGAAAGAACATTCTTTGTTGTGCTTTTTTGATGACGTTTTTGATGTTAGGTGTCCATTTTAGGTCATGTGATATAATAGAACCTAGAAATTTGAAGGTCTCTTGATACTGTATTGTCTAGTATTATATGAGGTGGTAGTATGGGAGGGTTTCTTCTAAAGTCTACCACCATTTCTATGTTGAGTATGTTCAGTTCCAGATTGTTCCGGTTACACTACGAGGCAACTTTTAACTTCCTGTCTGCATGCGGATTCATCATTGTCTCGAATGAGACCAATCACTGTTGTGTCATTAGGCAGCTGTTTACAAAAACAACCATAGAAACTATTCCCATTTTGCCATGTATGTCTTAGGGAGGAAGGAGAAATTCACTGTATTTGTATTCATATTAATTTCTAATTTTGAAAACTGATACAAGCACTGCAGTTCTTGTTGAGAGACAGTTTGCAGTTACAACACTGATGAAAAAGTAATTTTGCAACCAGTCCTTGCATTTGGGCCTATAAAGGAAAGGAAACTGTCGTAAGACCAGCAGCAGGATCTCTCTTAGCTACCATATTGTTCAGTGACCGACCTTGTTGGTCCCAATCGTGGTTACTAAAGGAGAAGTGCCTATATACAATACAAGCCTTAATAATCGTTCAAAATCTAGATTTTTCCCAATTTTGCAAAGTTTTGAAAAAGTATTTTAGGAAACAATCTGTTCAACGATACAGTGCATTAGGAAAATTGCCAAAAAAGGGGGTGCATATGTTTGGAGAAAGGCATTTGTTAAGTGAGACACACCCAATTTTATGATTTTTTTTGTTATGGTTATTAAGCGAATCACTACAGATGTTAAGTAAATCACATTATCATTAAGTGAATCCAGCTTCCCCCATTGACTTTGTTTGTCAGAAATCAGTTGCGAAAAATGCAAGTGGTGATCATATGACCCAAGGATGCAGCAAGCATCACAAATACATACCAGTTGCCAAGCACCTGAATTTTGATCACGTGTCTATGCTACAATGGGCATAAGTGTGAGGACTGGTCAGAAGTCATATTTTTCAGCGCAGTTGTAACTCCAAACAGTCTCAGAATGAATGGCTATTGTCAACCTGCTGCAGCTGCCATAAAAGCCAACACACCTCTAGGTTGCATTAACAGAGGGATAGAATCAAGATCAGGTGAAGTGTTAATACCACTTTATAATGCCTTGGTAAGGACACACTTGGAATACTGCATCCAGTTTTGGTCGCCACAATGTAAAAAAAGATGTTGAGACTCAAGAAAGAATGCAGAGAAGAGCAATCAAGATGATTAGAGGACTGAAAAGCTAAAACATATAAAGAATGGTTGCAGGAACTGGGTATGTCAAGTCTGATGAAAAAAAGGACTAGGGGGTAACATGATAGCAGTCTTTCAATATCTCAGGGGCTGCCACAAAGAAGAGGGAGTCAAGCTATTCTCCAAAGCACCTGAGGCTAGAACAAAAAGCAATGGGTAGAAACTAATCAAGGAGAGGAGCAAATTAGAACTAAAGAGAAATTTCCTGACAGAACAATTAATCAGTGGAAGAACTTGCCTCCAAAAGTTGTAAATGCTCCAATGCTGGAAGTTTTTAAGAAGAGATTAGATAGCCATTTGTCTGAAGTGGTGTTGGGTTTCCTGCCTAAGCAGGGGGTTGGACTAGAAGACCTCCAAGGTCCCTTCCAACTCTGTTATTCTATTCTATTCTAAACCTGAAGTAGCCTGGCTGAGGCCATCTTTGAGGCGTCATGGTTGCCCCCAAGTATAGGAGGAAGGGAGGAATTTTAAATAGCTCAGTTGGCCATCAAAATAAAAAGTTTACCTGTGGGAACAGGTGGCTGAGAAGAGGAGTGGAGTAACTAGGGAACCTGCCAGCACCACTAATGGACAATGTGACCGGTAACCTGGGAGGAAAGGGGGAACTTTTATATTATAATTAGTGAAAAATGCAGGAACTTTCAGAGTCAGTTTTCACCAATTGTGCCAATATGATGTATCCAATAAATTATTATTTGAGGAATCTACATGCCTCGGAGTTCTGCTTTCAATGAGTGTATTAACTGGAACACTGTCAGCTGTCGACGATCTGTGTTTGGATGACCTCTCTAGGCTTATGAAATCTCTTTGACCAAGGTGGCCTTGAGTCTACAGAAATGTGTGTGGATGCTTAGATAGAAATAGAATTGCTCTCAAATCATTGTCATCTGTCTCTATCCTTAGACAGGTCCTAATATCTTGAAACTAAGATTAGAAAGAGACCAGCTGCATGAAACAATACAAACATCTTTGAGAATCAAGGAGGGAATGTTTAATTTGGCATAGTGATCTTCCAGTATGTGCACTTTAATGTTTTCAGTATTTGCTAACAGGGAAAAATAAATCCCGTCTTCCATTTGAAGAAGAAAAAAACATCCTCAAGATAGAGATAGATGCAGATGTTTGTTTGTTGGGTTGACTTCCTTTAAATAATAACATGCTGTGTCAGGCTTCATTCCAATCTTTTGCAAAATAAACTACCCAAGAATTTTCAAAAGGAAAAGCTGAGACTCGAAGACTGAAAATAATCTATGCAAAAATGTTTTGTCCTTTCTCTCTTGCCCTCTCTCTGTTTGTGTGTCCTGCCTTTCCTGAAACCCAGCAACAGATAATAATCATGTGTACTAAAAGACATCCTTGGTTGGGGCCAAAAAGGGGATGGAAAACCAACTTCGCTGTCTCCATAGAGCTGAGAGAAATGGCAAGGATTTTGTCTGTGAAACAGCTGTTGAAGCCTTATAGATGAATCTAATTAACTGTATTTTTGCTACATGCACCCTGTTTCTGTGATTCTGAACATTTTCCCACAGAACAATTAGAGATCCTAGATCACCCTTAGATAAGTGATAGCAAAGTTCTTTTTTCCTCACAATAACATTAACTTTCTGCCTCCAATTTTAGCCAGGATAGCGGTAGAATAGCACTTAGACTTATATACCACTTTATAGTGCTTTATAACCCTCTCTAAGTGGTTTACAGAGTCAGCATTTTGTCCCCAACAATTTGGGTCCTCATTTTACCAACATCGGAAGCATGGAAGGCTGAGTCAACCTTGACCCTGATGAGAATCGAACTGCCAAACTGTTGCCAGCTAGCAGTCATCAGAAATACGTTGCAGTACTGCATTCTGACCACTGCACCACCACGGCTCACGATGATGATGATATTATCCATTCAGTCATCTCCTGACTCTTGGCAGATTCTATGGCCAGGTCTCTCCACATCTTCCAATCTTGAATTGCTTCTTTGAATTTTTCTATGCTCTGACTGGTGTTAGCATTGATGGTCTCCAGCTATTGTGTTCTTTGGCAGTCAGATTTCCTTTACAATCTTAGCCAAGTGAACAGTATTACTGATGGCACTACCTTGATAGAACAAGCAATGAATTAATGATGGATGGATTTAATTTGCTAATTTGAAGAAGGAAAAAAAACACAGCCAAAGATCAAGAGATATTGCCCGCTTTATACTGCATTGATGAGACCACAATGCATCCAGTTCTGGTCACCATGATACGAAAAGGTTGTTGAAGCTTTAGAAAATATGCAAAGAAGAGCAATAAAGATAATACAGATCTGGAGGATAAAATATAATATGAACAGTTGAGAGAAGTACTGCAGGTATGTTTGAATGAAAAACAATAGTGGTGATACCCAAAGGTGTTTTTTCATGAGACAACTGGACTGTCTTGTGTGTTTATTTTTTCCTTTTGAAGATGTTTCGCTTGTCATGCAAGAAGTTCCTTCAGCTCTCACAGGGTAGTGGGGAATGGAAGCGCTGAAGAAGCTTCCTGGATGAGAAGCGAAATGTCTTCAAAAGGAAAAAAACAAGGAAGTCCAGTTGCCTCCTGAAAAGAGCACCTTTGGGACAATCGTGACCTGAGAATCTCTACAGACTAATAGAGGTGATGTGAAAGCAGTCTTCCAGTACTTCAGGAGATGTCACAGAGAAGAGAGGGTCCATCTATTCTCTGAAGCACTGAGATCAGGACAAGAAGTAATAGGTGGAAGATCATTAAAGAAAGATCCAAGCTAGAACTAAGGAGAAATTTCCTGACAGTGGAAACAATTAATCAGTGGAATGATTTACATCTGGAAGTTTTGGTGCCCCATCACTGGAAGTTTTCAAGAAAAGATTAGACAACTGTTTATCCAGAATGGTATAAGGTTCCTGCTTGAACAGGGGGATGGACTAGAAGACCTCCAAGGTCCCTTCCAGCCTTTTATTCTATGTTATTCCAAACTTTTTTCTGCTTTTTCAATATATAACCAATATCGCAATCCTTATCGAGTGTATTGGTACTTATAGGCTAATACCAATAAACAGTTGTTTATTCTGAAAGAGAACATGGATGCAGTAGACATATCAGACATGCTGGAAAATGAAAGATTGGTGGGATATAAATATCTCAGGTTATAAAAACTATAAAGGGCATCAAGTTGCATTGATGAAGCATGTGTGTCTTTCTATACCAGGGCTGGAGTCCAGTAAAAAGTACAGTATGGAGTCCAGAAAAACTGCCATTGAAACAACATGGAGCATTGAAGGATCACCAGAGATTTGTATTACTACCACACTTATTCATTGGACCAAAAATGTGAGTAGTAAAATGACACATTTCCTTGTAATTCC
Organism: Laticauda laticaudata; assembly: GCA_004320025.1. NCBI lineage: Eukaryota > Metazoa > Chordata > Lepidosauria > Squamata > Elapidae > Laticauda > Laticauda laticaudata. Next base: position 25,421 of record BHFT01047206.1, on the reverse strand, counting down.
TAATTGTTCAAAATGTGAATCTCAAAGACATGGCATATATTTCTGATAAGGATACTTAAAATTAATGAATGCTCCAGAATTAGGTGGCAAAATCTGCTCAGCATTTACAAGTAGTAAGTGAGACGCACTGGGAGTAAGGTCTGAAGGGATCTTAACGGGATAAACTCTCCAGGAGAGAAAAAAAATTGACAGTTGTAACAGGAGAGCTGAGTCTGTACAGTGGAAGATGGTCTCTATCACCTTCTTCCAGAAACTCTTTGGGTCTCCATCTTCTGGCCCAGCTTTCCTGTCTTCCTGTAGCTAGTTGGTGCAGGTAATCCTCAAGTTATGACTATAATAGAGCTTGCCTAATACTATTGTAAGTCATGATGGTCATAATGCAAGTCACCAACATGACCAACCCAGTTTTACAACCTTTTTATAGTGGTCATAAAGTGAACCACCACAATCATTAAGCAAATCACTGGCTAATTATGGGGTCAGTTTTGCCCCAAAACAGAAGTAACTTCCAGTTTTCTGCAAAACTATTGTAAAACTGGAGACTAAAACTTATGAAGAACGGTTATAGGAACTGGGCATGGCTAGTCTAGTGAAGAGAAGGACCAGGGGAGACATGATAGTGGTCTTCCAATATTTGAAGAGCTGCCACAGAGGGGAAGGGATCAAGCTATTTTCTAAAGCATCTGTAGGCCACACAAAAAATAATGGATCGAAACTGGACAAGGAGATTCAACTTGGAAATAAAGAGAAATTTTCTGAGAACATTCAACCAATGGAACAGCTTGCTTCAAAAGTTTTGGAGCTTCATCATTGAAAGTTTTCAAAAAAAAAAAAAAGATTGGACTGCCATTTGTCAGAAATGGTGTAGGGTCTCCTGCTTGGGTGGAGGGGGGAGTTGGACTAGATGACCTACAATTTCCCTTCCAATTCTGTTAAAACACAGTCACATGACCTTAGGGTGCTGCAAACAGCCACAAATGTGGCCCCATTGCCAAATATCCAAAGTGTGGTCATTTGAACATAGGCTGGGGAGGCAACTGTCAGAACTTCAGATTTCGGTCATACATAGCTTCAGAGTAAGCCTGTGAGAAATTTGAATGCTAAGTGACCAATTCTTGAAGTTCTGCCCATTGCAGCATCCCTGCAGTCACATGATCATGATCCAGGCACAGAGGAGCTTGGCTCATGATTATGACATCACAGGGAGCCATGGTCATGTGATTGCTTTCCCCAAGTCACCTGTCAGCTTCCCAGTGCTCATACTTTGCTGCACCATCCGTTCCACAGCTTTCCTGTGCTTGTGCGACACCACAGCATCACCTCTCCCGGCCTCCCCCAACTCACATGCAGCCCGTCTCAGGCTTCCTCCATCCACCATTCCCCCCAACCCATTCTGCAGTACCTCCACCCTGTTGGTGCCTTTTCCTGCTCAACAACCTGTGCATCTTGGTTTTATACTGGCAACCAGGACTGTTTGGGTTATTGTCACCAAGTGACACATGTGACTTGATATTGCTGGAAGAAATATCCATCTGGTTCAGTTCTAAGCCAGGAGAAAGACACTGGAGACAAAATGGAGGCTGGAGGCTGATTGGAAAGAGGGTCCATTTATTGATGAAGCAGAAGTACATGTGTGTTTCTGGGCAGCTGACCACATGGAGTTGAGAGTGAGGGGTTTTTATACCTTCTTTGGGCTGTGCATTTGAACTTCCTGTTCCAGTGCAAGAACATGTATTCTATTGGCTGTTGACAAACTCCCATGGAGCCATGTGGGGTCATCTTTGTCTCAGTTGCCAGGTTTGGTTGAAGCTTGCTGAGTGATGCAACATCCTTAGGAGATTGTGCAATGCAGTGAGCTCTGTGTCTTCTGCTAAATGGTCTTATTATGTCTTAAAGTACTGTATCTTAATCCCATCACCCTGGAGCTGAAGGTTTTTTGTCTTGTAGATAATCTGGCCCAGTCCTGCTGGGGCTATTAAGAAAGGTGGGGACTGCTTTCCAAGAACATGTTTCTCATTTAGAGAAACATAATATATAAAATTAGTAAGCATAATATGTAATATTCTGTCTTTTTAATATTTCTCAAAATATTTTATTATTCTTGGAAAGCGGTGGGGTGCTAACTTTCTGCAGTACTATGCAATGACATCACTTAGCGACAGGAATCCTGGTCCCTTTTCCCTTCGTAACCCAAGGTCTACCTATAAAAAGATTCCTAAAAGGAAAAAGAAAGGAATCTGCAAAGTCATGGGTACATCACAAGGTGATAGTGATCTGCTTCTAGGTTCAAAATGACTGTTCAGTGAGGTTTGAATATTCATTCAGATATTCATAATTATCAATGTTATATAGAAAATATAAAAGACCCCTAGTTTACCAGAAACAATACAGATTTACACATCAAGGTAAAAGAGATGTCTCATAGCAGACTTCTGACAAAAATATTTATCTATACCTTAGTAATAGAGAGTCACTGCAACAAACAATTCCTGTTTGCTTTTCCAGGATTTTTTTTATTTTCCAGATTCTTATAGTTACCTCAGAAACTTAAGAGGGAAATACTCCCTCTCATTTTTTCCCAGGCTGCATACCCACATACTGGTTTGGATTTAGACAAAATACTTTTTCTGCAGCAGAAAGAGGGGGGGCTTTTGAGTAATCTTCCTTGAAGGCTGTTCTCAGCCAACAACTTGGTGTCTGAACCGAAATGGATGATAGGCAGACGGCCAAGAAATGGAATAGCAACCTGTCAATTCACTATGCCAGTATCTGGAAAAACAGGCGAGACGCGATCAGTGGAAAAAAAGGCAAATAGCGATGAATGTGTTAGTACAAGTTAGCAAAATCTCAGCCATTTATTGGTGTATCCCAGAGGTCTGCAACCTCAAACACTCAAAGAGCCGTTTGGACCCGTTTTTCACAGAAAAGAAAACACAGAGAGCTTCAAAACCTCGGTGGGCATGGCCAGTTCAACATCACTCCCACACAGTTACATGAACCCCCGCCACACCTACACAGGTTTTATGGCCTCCAGTGTTTCCTGTGGGAAATGGGTGTCTCTCCCTCCCTCCCTCCCTCCCTCTCATTTCTGTTTTTTGTGTTTTACCTTCTCAGGCCAGGCAAGGAGTGACTGGGAGGGGAGGTTGAGGGGAGGGACCAGCCAGTGGTGGGATCACCCAACAGGAAGCCATAGCAGAGGGCCCAAAGAGCCACATGCAGCTCCAGAGCCGCGAGTTGCTGACACCCAATGTATGCAATCCCACTTCAGTTACGTTCAGGGGTGGGATGCTACCAGTTTGGCTTGTTTCTAGAGAACCTGTAGCTCTGAAGAGCAGCAGACACCAAACCAGTTCAATATCTGCTGCTCTGTTTGGCCCAGCCACCCACCTGGGCTCTTGGCTGTCCTTTATTTTCTTTTTCAACCTCAGCTGCTTTGCGCAGCACAGCTGAGGTTGGGAAAGTAGGAAAGAAGAGGAGTTTGAAACACTGCACCCCTGCGCGCAGCACTTGTCAGCTGTCGGGTAATGCAGCTGAGTTTTTTTGGAAATGGTCTACACATAGGCGCAAAATGCACTCTCACCAGGGGTGGGATTCTACCTGCCGGAGAACCGGCAAATCACGCCACTGGCTGGCCTCGCCCTACCCACTTGCTCTTTACTTAGCATGCACACTATCAAACTTGCCTGCTAAGTTGCTATTCTTCCTCCCCCCTCCCCAACCACCAACTGTTCTGCTGTGCTGAGAGATTTAGGTTAGCTAGAAAGCAGGAAATCCTTGAATTTCTTGCTTTCTAGCTAATCTAAAAGCAGAGCTGAAACTCCCTTAGGATTGAAGGTTCTCTTTATTCAGTTACAGAATCAGATAGACAATAGCAAAAACACAGATCTCTAAGTGAATCTGTATTCTGTGAGCAACTTAATCTGCCTGCTTTGCCTGATTGTGGGTAAAAGTTTGCTCTTATTTAATAAAAAAATTAAATATTTACATAAATATTTATAATACATACATACAAGCCATGTCCAGCTAATCATATGACCACCAAGCCATGCCCAGTCAGCAAGCCACAACCAGCCACATGACCACCAAGCCACACCCACAAATTAGGGGGTGGGGCCAGTCAGAGGTGGTATTTGCCAGTTCTCCAAACTATTCAAAATTTCGACTACTGGTTCTCCAGAACTGGTCAGAACCTTCTGAATACCACTTCTAGCTCAATTGTGGTTGTAAGTTGAGGACTAGCTTTATTGACATTTCATTGTCTTGTGTTCATGTGTCAGCTTTTTACATGACATCTGATGAGTCCCAAGCAGGATGAAACCACTCATGTGCTGTCTTCCAGTGTTCAATATAATTAGCGTAAAATAATAAATTAGCCTTCCCCAAATATTTCTGATTGTGTTATACAAATTTACTCATTCTCCTTGTTTAGTAACTGCCTCCTTGAGCAACCCATTCACATTGACGGTGGGGGATGAGAAAATAACTTGTTGACCAATCTTTGTATTGTCAAGTCTATAAAGAAAGCTGAAATAAGACCTTAAACAACATTGTGGTTTCACTTAGCGAACGACTGAGTTGCCGGTCCCAATCATGGTAACCAAACAAGAACTGCAACTACCTGTAGTTATCAATGAGGGCACTGCAGTTTGTCATTGCCAGAGCTTTATTGTGTTCCATTGACCAAACCAACCACGATAAACTCCATTATTCAGTAAGGAGAATTCACCCAGAAATGGCGCTTCTACTGTTATCTGTCACATCAATCCCACAGTTCTAAACACCTGACATATGAAAACAGAACATTTTCTGTCAACAGAAAATTGCAGTTCATGCCATGACTACAATAAATGCAAATAGTCCTGAACTTACAACAAATTTCTCACTTAGTAACATACATTCTGGGCTCGATTGTGGTCATACATTGATGTGCATCACACTGGCAGCATTGAATAGAGGGACAACTGCAACAGGGATCATTACAGATTGCAGTAACATCACAGTCAAGGCACCATTTCTCTTTACACACAATTCATCATCTCATTTTAACAACCCCATAATCCCTTGCGGCATGGAGTCTGGGCAACTGAATGGAGCCAGCCAGATGCCCTTCTTGTTGCCAATGTGGAGTTTTGTTCAGCAGATATGTTCTCATTGTGCCCAGAGAGAGAAATATTTGCCTCTACTGAGGATCAAACTCACAGACTCCTGATTATGACACAACAACTTCACCTCTAAGCCACTCCTCCTCTTTACACGCAATTGCACATGCAAAATAAAAAAGGGGGAAGGCCTTCAAGCACACAGTTGCCACCACCATTTCACCAACCACATGCTCCTGCTGCATTGTGATTTCAGAAATCACATAATAAGGATACGTTTATCTGTTTACTATAGAAAAGGCTACAGTCAGGGGTGGGATTCTACCAGTTTGCATCTATTTACTAGTACCAGTTGTTAACTTTCTAAGCAGTTCAAAGAACCGGTTGTTGGAATAAATTACTGGCCTAATCCTGTAAGGAAGGCAGGAAAGAAACATTCTGGTGTTGCTGACAGAAACTGCCCCTCCATTTACCTCTATTACATTCTTGGCAGGACTAGACTTCCTGTCTCAGGAACTTCTGGAGTTATTTTTCCCTCGTTTGCTCGTACTTTGCTTGTGTGGAGTGACCATTCAAAGTTACAATGGCACTGAAAAAAAGTGACTTATGACCATTTTTCACACATACAACTGTTGCAGCATCCCCACAGTCATGAGAGGCCAGGCAAGGAGATGTGTGCCTCGATGTGAGTGATATTGAATTGGCCACACCCAGCCAATAACATGACCACCAAGACATGTCCACCCAGTCACGTGACCACCAAGCCACGCCCACTACCTAAGCCACGCCCACAGAACCGGTTGTTAAAAAAATTGAATCCCACCCCTGGCTACAGTACATGGAAAAACAAAACATCTGGGCTGGGTTCCACAAACTGCAACTCATGAAACAGGATTGTGTGATGATTACGCCTGGTTGTGTTTTTATTTGCCAACATGAGGGTTGTGGAAAACCTAGGGTGGGGAAATATAAATAACACAATTCATCAAACCTAAGAAGCAATATCTATTGTCATAGACTTATAAACTCCTTTAGAAAGTATAAATAGCCCACAAAAAAATTCAGTACAAGAGAGATTTGAAAACAATATTTGGGGCACCAAAAATGTCATTTTAATTGGAAGCATACCGTATTTCTCAAGAATTAGGGTTTATTTATTGTCAGATCAAAACAAAGACTGATTCTACCATACAACAATGTGATTTTTTTTAAAAAAACATATTTTTATCCTGGTACTACTACTGCTACATCTGGCACATCTGTGCAGAACATACTATCCATACCCTCATATGTTTTCCTGATGTTTTTCTTTTCTTCATCATGTTATTTTTCTTCCTTGGGCCTTATTTATTACTTCTTTTCCACTGATTACAGTTTGCATAAACTACCAAATTCCTTGAATTCAATTTCTGGAGCCATCCTAGCGGTGACTGGAGAGAGTGGCTTTAAAAGTTGTAGAATCTATTTTACAATATATCTCTCCATCTTCTGCTTTGACCTCGAGGCTGTGTGTTTTGGGGGGGAAACTCTAGGCAGATCTGTGGCCCATGGGGGATCTTCTCCTGTACAAGCCAGCAGAGCATGAAAAGGTCCTTAAGCGGCCTTTGAGTCTTTGCTGTCAAGAAGCATGAATGTGCCTCAGAGTTATAGTGCTCTGAGTGATAACATTATTTTAAAAGGCACGTGTGAAATATTTGAGGCTGAAAGCCCAAATCCTTCAACGTTTACAGATGGGTTGTGATTACTGACCCCTGAAAGGAAAATCATAGGGGTGAAGCTTCACTTCTTTAGTTTGGTAAATGTGTCGGCTAAATCCATCAAAAGCTAAATAATTCCAGCACTCAAGGTCAAATTTCTGAAATGCATCGATATTAAAGAGTCAGCATTATATTTTGGAAACAATGTAAAGGCACCAAAGGGATTTTTTTAAACTGTTCTTGAGGAAAGACATTTTATTTTAAAATGTTTAGGTAGCCTATTTTGGCAAAAAGCACAGCTTACAAATGATGTTTAAAACCCCCCTAGTGTTTCACACTAGAAATCAAATAACATGGCATTTCAGAACACATTTGTGGGTTTGGAAAAGAATGGCAATGTACATTTGGGGAAAAGCTAGAAAAATGCAGCCCAATGCCCTGACCAAATCATGTGGGGGTACAGATAACTAACAATCTGAGCTGGTCTCTCCTCATCCTTAATGAAGCATGCAAACCAGTGCCTGCATTTCCTGCATTGGATGAGGAGAGAACATATTTCTTCTTCTATCCTGGCTACTTTTTACAGAGGCACAATTGAGAGCTTTTTGACAAACTGCATCACTATTTGGTTTGGTAGCAGCAGTGCTTCAGATAGAAAGTCCCTACAGAGAGTGGTAAGGACAGCTGAGAATATCACAGAAAGCTTACTTCCTGTCATTCAGGCTACTGTTTTATAAGCACTATGTGCTAGAGTTCAAAGCATTGTTAGAGACTTCACAAACCCACTTCATGGTGTGTTTCTGTTGCTCCCCTCTGGGAGGAGGTTTTGAAGTATTTCTTGCAGAACTTCCAGATTCTGGAACCAGTTCCCTATGCCAGTTGTCTGGTAAAGTTGCAAGACTCGTTTCTCTTGCCATGTACATCTATCCATCTGAACTAGACTGTGTTATTTTTCTCTGTGTCATATAATATATATGGGTATATGCATAATTTTGTATTTATTTAATAATGTTTGCATAGTGTATATTCGAGGCGGAGTCTCTTTGAGAGCTTTTATGCAACAAAATACGAGCTATATTGGTTGCCAGTTTGCTTTCAAGGTCCTGGTTGTAACCTTTAAAGTCCCACATGGTATGGGTTCTGCTTATCTGAGGGATCATCTCTCCCTATCTGCATCTACCCATCCTATCAGTTCAGCAGGAGGGCATGCTATGCAGAGCAACAAAAGAAGACCCAGCCGATCGGGAGGCAGATAATAGATGGGGGCGGGGCCAGTCAGAAGTGGTATTTGCCGGTTCTCTGAATTATCCAGAATTTCTGCTATCGGTTCTCCAGAACTGGTCAGAACCTGCTGAATACCACCCTGTTGGACAAGGACCTTTGTTTTGTAGGCCCCAGGAGGAGACCTTTTTCTCCAGCACCCTGCCCTTTAGAACTTTTGGAAGAAATATCCTTCTGGGTTCAGTTCCAAGTGGGGAAGAAGGACACTGGAAACATGGAGGCTGTTTGGAAAGATGGTTTAATGGTGGACAAGGTCACATGCCTTAGAGCTCTTGGGCAAAGAAAAAGGGAAGAGATGCTGAGAGTTGCTGGGTTTTATACCCTCTCTGGCTTTGAATTTCCTGGGGCACAGGAAGAGTATCCTGATTGGTTGCTGTCAAAGGTCATAGCTAGCATTGTAAGTTGTCTGTGTGTTGAATTTAGTTGAAACCTGGTGGTTGGTGCAATGAAGGGCAATTCAATGGCTCTGCCTGAAGGAGCTAGATTTTTGTTATGTAGAATAGACTGGCCCAGGCCTTAATGGACCATTAACAGGGTGGGAGGCTGAATTTCTGCCTCTCTGAGTTTCTACTTCTCTTTTAGGGAAAATTTTCTGCCTTTTTAATGTGTTGTAAAATATTTCATTTTTCTAGGAGAGGGGTGGGTTTGAACTTCCAACAGAACCTAATTCTCCCAATCTACATTTGGTCCCATCTAGTCTTCCCGAAGGCTCTCAAAACTTGATTTTTGCCATTAGGCCTAGAGATCCCATGAAAGTGTGGAGATCCTCGAACAGCTGCACTATGGGTATGAATTTAGAATGCACTCTCTCCTGTCTCTCTGTTACATAATTTTTAATTTGATTTTATTCATGGTTGTATCTGAATTATGTTGATTGTGTAGCTTTGTGTCCTAAATTGTTTATTCTGCCCAGAGGCACCTGCATGAGATGGGCAGCTGTATAAAATCAATAAATGAAAGTAAAATGTAAATAATGCAGTATGTACACACGTTATGAAAACATTCCATCTTGAAAAAAGCCAAGCAATTAATATGCCTGGAATTCTTTCCTATTTTCACCTAAGTCATAAAATGCTGCTGTCTGATCAGAGGTAGCCAGGAGAAACTCACAAGTGCTTCTAAGCCTTGTGTGTGCACAGCAAACACATGTGCTTCCATAGGAGTGTATGTTTTTAAAATACTGCAGCTGTTCAGGTTGCTATGGTAATGTCAGATTTGATTAACCACTTCAGTTCCTGCAAAGGTCCTTCCTTGGGGTACGCTTCTGTACCCAGAAATGTGTCTCATTTCTCACACTGATGAGAAAATGAAGGCCAGAAGAGGTCCTTTCTGGAGGATTTCTGCTTTCTGAACAATGCATTTATTACCTGTAAAAATGTTCTGACCCCAGTCACTGAAAGGTTTCTTTTAGGAACTGGGGGAGGAAAACATCCCAAAAGCTGCAGCCTTCACCTTTTATTGTATTTATGAAATGTATTGCCTTGGAGGTTCGGAAAATATGCTAATATCACACTCCTGCCTGTGTCAGCAAAAAAAAATATTAATCACTGGAAAAGGAAATACAGAAAGCACATTCCGTTTTATGTCAGCATCAAGAGAAGTCATGTTCTTTAGTCAGGGAAAAGGCTGATTGGCCATTGTCAGAATGTGTATTTGTATTCATTGTCCATCATTGTCTCAGTGGAATTTAGTAGCCAGAATGTGAGATCCTTGATTCTCTCTGAGCTTGGTTCTTTTCTTGTAGAATTTTCATTACCTGACTAGGTAACATCATCAGTGCTAGGAGGACGTGGGGTTTGCTCTCTGTTTATATTCCAGTGGCTTGCCCTGTCAGTGTGGGTGGGAGTGCCATTAATTACCAGAACGTCCTTGCTCCTGAGAGATCAGGCCCTCAGAAGTTTTGTTCTTCCGTCGTATTTATTGAGGTAATTCCCTGTTAGAAGAATGAGTGCACACAGGGAGACGTATTGAGAGTGGTGAAGAATAACATACAATCACCACACAGATACACTGTACAGTAAAATGTAGATTTTTTACTTCCAATAAATGGTTAAGCAAAATCCAACAAACAGTCCAAGTCATACACAGTTATAGCAGTCAGTTTTCAGTCCACGGATAATCCAAATAACAAAGTCCAGTATCATAAACAGTTCAGTAATCAGACTCACATCAAATCCAAGAATAACAATGATCAACAACAGTCAATAGGGAAAATGCAGGAACCAAAAACAGCGAACATCAGAACATCAACCAACTAGCAACTAGCAACACTCTCTGGGAAACCAAGTTTCTGGCTCCATCTTATGGCCATTTGAGGAACCACATCCAATTACAATTTTAGCATTCCCTTAAAGAGACAGTATTAAAATGTCTATCCTGGTTTATATATTTCCAAGCCAACTGTTAGGTAACTTACATTCCTAACAGTATTTCATGATGACATTTTGCATTTGGTTCTATGTTGGCTTTTGAAGGACACTGGCTTGGGGAAAGCTACCAGATCACTTCACCAGATATAAGTATGAAATATTGCAAATAACATTTCTAATTGCATATGAAGAGCTCACATAAGGAATAGGGATGAAGGGTTTTGAAAGTTCTAAGCAGTAAGTCTTATGGAGATTCTCAGTCTTCCAGGTCATGGTTGTCCCAAAGGTGCTTTTTTTCAAGAGGTAACTGGACTTTCTGGGGTTTTTTTTGAAGATGTTTTGCTTCTCATCCAAGAAGCTTCTTCAGCTCTGTCCAGTTGCCTCTTGAAAAAGCACCTTTGGGACAGCCATGACCTGGATGACTGAGAATCTCCATAGACATTTAGCGATATAGAGCTGAAGAAGTTTCTTGGATGAGAAGCAAAACATCTTCAAAGAAAAATCAGAAGGCCCGGTTGCCTCTTGAAAAAAGCACCTCTGGGACTTCTAAGCAGAAAAAGGACACAACCAAGATGAAGACAAAGCCATCCATCCCATCCTTTAGATCATTGTTTATCAAAGTTTGCAAGTTGAAGATGTGTGGGCATCTGTTCCCAGAATCCCTGGCTGAGGAATTTTGGAAACAAAACTCCACACATCTTAAAATTACCAAGGTTGACAAACTCTTTTTTCAATGGAAAATAAATGTTAGGCAAAAGTTTATTATTGTAACCATTCCTACTGTAAAAATAACAAGTATGGAAAGATATTAAATGGTAGCAAATGATATTTGGCCTCAACCAAGAGGGATTACAACAAGAGGTTCAAAGAAAGTCTTCCTGTCTGAAAATCCATGTCCTTCCATTATTCTTCAGTTAAAAAAAAACCACAGAAGTTGCATAATGGATTATTAGCTGGTGCCCTGTTTATTTTGGTGCACAGTAAAGCTTGTTATTTGAAAGCAGCTGGCATTTGCTATTTAACAGCCCCCTGGCACCCCCTTTATTTTATCTTTATGAAATCAAGGGATAGAAAGGCAAGCCATTTGACACACACATGGTTAGTCTATTCTTAGACCTGGCATTTGCTTCTTTGTATTATTACTATTTTTTTGCATTGTGCTTGATGCTTGCACTGCTTCTACAGTTGAACATATTTTCACACATTAATCAGTGATGGGATTTATTTAAAAATACAGAATTGCTTTACATCTTTTCCACTAAGTCTTTTGCTATATGGTGCTACATGCATATGGAAGGGAGGGGAGAATCCCCATTGCTCATCAGAATTATTTCTCACTTTTTTCTGCAGATTATTTTCTTCTCCTTCTTCTTCTTCTTCTTCTCCTCCTCCTTCTCCTTCACCAATCACCTCCCAGCCTTACTCCTGAGTTTACCCTTTTATTTCAGCTGCTCTCGCCTTCTAGCAGCTCTGTGCACACATGCACTGGGAACAGACTCCCCTGGTTCCTCTGCCTCACTGCTGCCAGACTCTGGAGGCTCCAGAGGCAGCACTCCACTCCCAGATGGTCCTGGCCCCATCTCTGCATTGGATGCAGGACCCTCATCCAAGTCCTCTCCAGACTCCAGGACTGATCCCTGTTCTTCCCCACTGTCCGATTCTGCTGCTGTCTGCACAGGCTGTCAGCAAACCACGACTACCAGTGGATTCATGATAGGTGTCGGGCTCTGAGTTCACCCAGAGCCCATCAGCTCTGAATATGCCTCACAGCAAGTCAGCTGGCCATGTCACCTTATCTTTGCTGCTGCTGGATCTGCATTTCTGCTTGCGTGCTGTCCGATGGCTTTGGAATGACTCAGCAGAGCTGAGGATGGATTTTGCAACAACTGCAGGGCTGCAGGATGGATTTTGAAACAGCTGCAGGGCTTCTGGAACTGGCTCTTTATTGATGTGGTGCATATTGTTAAAGGGGGATTAGGGCAAGGGTGGGATTCTACCAGTTCACACCTATTCACTAGAACTGGTTGTTAACATTCTAAGCAGTTCAGAGAAACGGTTGTTAGAAGAAATTACTGGCCTAATCCTGTAAGGAAGGCAGGAAGGAAACATTCTGGTGTTGCTTACAGAAACTGCCTCTCTGTTAACCCTTATTACATTCTTGGCAGGTCTAGACTTCCTCTCTCTGGAGCTTCTCTGGAATTTTTTCCCCTCCTTTGCTGGTACTTTGTTTGTGTGGAGTGACCATTCAAAGTTACAATGGCACTGAAAAAAGTGATTTATGACCATTTTTCACACTTATGACTGTTGCAGCAACCCCACAGTCATGAAAGGCCAGGCGAGGAGATGCATTCCTCAATGTGAATGATATTGCACTGGCCACACCCAGGCAATAATGACCACCAAGCCATGCCCACCAACTAAACCATGATAACAAAACTGATTGTTAAAAAATTTGAATCCCATCCCTGGGTTGGGGCACATATAAGTGGTAATTAGGGCTTAGGTTAAAACATGATGAAGGTGGCACCAGGTGGGGATCAGTTAGTGAGGTTCTGAATAAGGTAGGAATGTAGACATGTTATAGGGTTAATAGCATTTAGGGATAATGGGTTTGGCGTGGTCAGAATTAGAACTATAGGCCTGGGTGTAGTGGGGTGTATTTCATGATAATGGTGATAAAATGGGAGCAAACTCAAACCCAACTCTAACCTTGCCTGGCTTTTAGCCATTCTTGCTTTATTTGTTGTTTGATGCTATATTGAACAAATCATCGTCTTAAAGAGGAGCTGGAGTTTGGATTCATTTAAAGACAAATCTTCAATACTCAAGGGCTGGCTGAGAGAAGGTTAGAGTTGGGTTTGAGTTTACTCCCTTTCCTTTTATCACCAGGATTGATGCAAAGTAGATTTAAAATCCTGCTTTTGAAAATCATCAAAGATTGGCCTTATAATATGCATTGCATGTGATGGTTGGGCAGAATATTCCTTTTATTTATTTTTCCTGTTCTTGAACATGCATATGTCCCAGCCTTCACAAACTTGTCAGATTCTTCATGGAGAATTGGAGATGCTTCCTCTCCAAATGCTAATTATGTTATTGTACAAGATGGAGTTGAAAATGGATCGAAGAGCAAATGGTAACTGAAAGTGGAATTAAACAGGAAGAATTCAATCTTCTCTGTGGTAAGTGCAAACCAATTCTTTCTTTCTAATGAAAAACATCTGTGGCATTTGCTTAACGACCAGGGAACCACTTAATGCCTTTGGTGATTTGCTTAATAACAAAAAAAAGTCTTAAAATCAGGGTCATATGATGACCCACTTAATGACCAGCATGACTTACAAGTCTAATCCTGGGCTCAACTACCATCATACGTTGAAGACTACCTGTGTATGTCTGGAGAGCATTGCTCTTTTAAATACATGAGGATCAGCAGGAGGAATGACCTGAGATTTCATGGGTTAGTTATAGGCTGAGCAAGTTGCTATGGCAGAAATTGAGTCTCAGAGAGGAATGCTTCCATTGAGCATTTCAAAGCACTGCAGTTTGTAGGAGTAGTTCATGCTTAGTGTGACCTGGCAGCCTGATGCATTTCAATGCATGATCTTTCAGAAAGAGCTACATGCAAATCAGCATGAGGGGCACCTGGTTTGAAAATGCACACCTGCAAGGATTGATGTTCACAAAAAAGTTTGGCATTGTCTGCAGTAACCTTGGGGGGGAGCATTGGAACAAAATCAGATGAAGACGCTATATACATGTATAATTTATATGTATATATAATTAAACATATTCTCTGAATCTCTTCTGCAGAGTTGTTATTCAGAAACTCATCTGGTAATTCTGTCTGAAAAATATAATTCCTAAGAAAGATGGCTAGCTTTTATAGGGTTTCCTGCTTAAGCAGGGAATTGGACTAGAAGACCTCCAAGGTCCCTTCCAACTCTGTTATTCTGTTCCATTCTATCCTATTCTATTCTATCCTATCCTATTCTACTCACTCTACTCTATTAGTCTATTTTACTCTATTATTCTATTCTACTCTGCTCTGCTCTACTCTACTCCACACCACTCCACTCCACTCCACTCTATTCTGTTCCATTAGTTTTAATATCTACTGTGGTAAAGAACTGAACCTCTGAAAATGCCTTGCTTCACCATCACAATTGTGTTCCTTCTTTGGACACCATTATCTGTCTGTCTTTAATATTTATTCATGGCTTCAAACTACTGAACTTGAAGCCATACAAATTGTGCATAATTTGTCTATATACTCTTTGCATGCCTGCTGTCTCCACTGTGGCTTCAGCTGTCACTATGCATCTTGGAATACTTTGCTAAAAAATACAAGCAGAGCTGTGTGAGATCAGTCTGAAGTCCTATCAAATCTGCATTTCATTCTCAATCGTCTATAACCGATCTGTCTTATAAGAGCACAACTTCTTACTGCCACTTGGCTTAACTTTAATATCATGTTTGTCATGCCTCAAATGCCGCCTGGCTTTTGTAATAAAATGTGTTCACTGCTTATGACTTGGGTGATTTGAAGGTTGAGGCTATCACTCTTCAAGATCTTTGGAAAGTATATTACAAGAATGGAAAAGGGGTCAGGACGCTGGAACAGAAACTCTGATAAAGAGTGAAGAGACCTAATTAGGGGAATAAGAGATAAGAATGGAGGTTTTTATTTAAAAAAAAATCCCACAGAAGCTCCTGTTCCTCCTGGAGCATTAAAAAAGATTCTGAACTTTCATTTTATCCTTTATTTCAGATTAAAAAATAATGTGAGAGGTTATATGTAAGACAATGATGCATGAATTGTGGGAGTAATTGGGAAAAACTAGGACAAAGTAAAATAAAAATGTCTTTTAAAAACATCATTGAAGACTTCATTCTTTTGTCATCTTCTTTTAACAAGCCCATAATCCCTTGCAGGGTGGAGTCAGGGCAGCTGAATGGAAGTTGAGTGTTTACTGGCCGGATGCCCTTCCTGTCAACCAATGCAGAGTTCGCAATAGATATATTCTCATTCTGCCCAGAGAGAGAAATATCTGCCTCTACCTAGGATCAAACTCACAACCTCCTGATTGTGAGGTGAGAGCTCCACCTCTAGACTACTAAGATTTCATTTTTTAATGCCCAAATTAAATGCATACATTCAAGTATAATCGTAATCAATGTGATGTCACAATTAAAATATTAGGTCAGAGACCCTTAGAGAGGTTAAAAGTTTATATTCACCCACATTTGTCCTTTGATTTATCTTTGGTGTTATATAGGCATTGTAATTACAAGTTACTATTTTGTCTACAAAAGGCAGTAAAGCTACAGGCTTAGGAAACTACTAAAGATCTAACTGTTAGGGGAAATATTGTTCTTTGCTCACAGCATTCAGCCTTAAATTGAGGCATATGTTTTCTACCTATTAAGTCCTTATTTTAAAAGAAAAACAGAATGTACTGACTTAGTGATAGGTACAAATTGTAAGCTGTTCCATGGAGAACAGCCCAACAGATTCAAATAGGAATGTGAAAGGCTTACCAGATGGCAGTTAAAGAATATAAACCATTGACAATGCCTGCTGATTTCTGAGCTCATCAAAAGCACTAAGGTTGAAATCAGAATACCCAGAATCATGGACCTTATCAACTTCTGCCTCACCACTTATTTTCAGTTTTATGAACAAACTTACAGTATTGAAAATCAGAGGAACACTCATGGATCACCACTCTCAGGACTCATAGCAGAGATTAGAGTACACTGTCTAGAAATTATAGCACTCCCATTCATACTGTCAAGATTGAATCAATTTGCTTCTTTCAAACCTTAATGGTTTTCAACTTGCCAATAAACTGGGGGGAGGGAAGGGGAATATAGGATGCTGAGAATGTGTGTGTGGACCAGGAGAGCCTGGCAACCATCAAGGTCTCAATGGCAGGTGCTTGAGAAAGAGATGGACTGTTCCCATAATGAAAAGACATCTCATAATTGGACAGTGTGATCACCTGGGGTGAGGAGAAAGAGGAACTATTGTTGAACTAAGCAAGCATTTGCACGGGAAAACCAGAGCTGGTTTTGATTCTTCAGTACCAAAATGGTGTATCCATTAAAGTTTTGTTTTTGGGAATTCAAAGCTCCCAAGAGTGTTTCCTTATTTTGGGTTCACCAGTCAGACAGTTGACACATATAGCCAAAAGTATGGATTTGGTATGCTGATGACACCATCCTAATAAAAAAGAAACAACTAGAAGAGGCAGATAAATAAGAAAGATAAATAAATAAAGGAACATCTTAAGACACCAATGATAAAACTAAGTTTGACAGATTAGGCTTGCAGACAAAGAGTCGATTTGGTGTAGTAGTTAAGATACTGGGCTAGAAACTAGGAGATTTTGATTTCTAGTCCCACTTTAGGCATATAAACCAGCTTGGTGATTTTGGACCCATCCCTCTCTCTTACACAAAGGAAGCAATAGCAAACAACTTCTGAAAATATTGGCAAAAAAACTGCTGGTAGTTTTATACAGGTACCATGTTTTCCTAAAAATAAGACCCTGTCTAACATTTTTTTGCCACCAAAAAAGGCACCAGGTCTTATTTTCAGGAAGGATGTCTTCCACTGACTCACTTCACTTGCGTGAGTAACCCCCGGCCCCCATTTCACTATCAGAGGCCTTCAGGAATTTCTTTTGTAGCCAGCAAGGCCAGCAAGGTTTTCCTGAATGTCTGTGCAACCAATAACAGGGCTGCAGAAGAAATGGGTAGGCAAGGCAGGTGTCGAGGTGTACATGACCTGGCTGCAACTGTCCAAAGGTAACTAGTAGGGCAGTTCCACATACACCCCCATCCCACCCTAGCTTAATTTTTACGTGTGCACCCTGGAGTAGGTGGAGTCATAATTAGGGCTTATGGGGGTGGTGGTGGTAGGGCTCATATTAGGCACACGTTAAAAAATCTAGCCAGGGCTTACCTTTGGGGTAAGTTGTATTTTCAGAGTAACACAGGAATTGCCAGGAGTTGACTGGTTGAAAAGTATCCCCACATACTTTTCATATGAAAAGAAGAAAATTAGAAGTGTCTTTTCTCAGCAAGAAAACCTAGAAGTATGGCAAATCAAGAACCTTCAAGATCTTCTACTATCGCTTTGCATCTTTCGGCTGTCATAAGTAATGGGGGAAGGAGGGGGGGAGTCTGGGAAGCGAGCTGGAGGTGTTACATTCTACTGTTGTATAAAATGAGGAGGAGGGAGCATGCATTCAGGTTTAGGTTTCTATTTCTCGCTTAGCTTTCTTTTCTCTGTGCAGCTGCAACCCGTTATCAAAATATGCCAAGGTCAATGGACAGAGGCCTCATCACCACCTGAAGATGACCACATGATCATATTCACAACTTCTAATTGGAAGATTCAACTGAACTATTGGGGGTGGGAACATTTCCATCACTTTGCACATGTGATTCACACGACTAATTTCTCAGATTCAGAATTGTATAGTTGCTACCACTTCATTTTCAGTAAAAGATATCTTTTCTCTAATTTAAAGGGTCTAAGTATTTCTTTCCTGAATTTTGAATGGAGCACCAGCTGACAAGAACAAACTTATATCAATAGGCCTCACTACACATCAACTTATTTTTTTAAAAAAGAAGAAGTTG
The DNA here is from genome assembly GCA_004320025.1 of Laticauda laticaudata. NCBI lineage: Eukaryota > Metazoa > Chordata > Lepidosauria > Squamata > Elapidae > Laticauda > Laticauda laticaudata. Next base: position 7,322 of record BHFT01047206.1, on the reverse strand, counting down.
CCATGCTAAATAGTCTGAAATATTCCTTGCAGCTGCCAACAACCCACACCCACCCCAAGCTCCACCTCCACAGAAAGCAGGCAGAGAGGCAGACTGGAGGGCCAGAGCCACACTGTTGTGTCCTGTTGGAGATCAGGGACATCAAAACCACACAGATCTTCTCTCTCAGCTGATCCCACAGCGAGCGTTACCATCCTCGAACCGGAAGCCCTTCACACCTACTAAGCCAGACCTCATGGACCTGCCTGAGGCCCAGGACTAGGTGATGAAGCAGGAAGATCACAGGCACTTCTGCACAACCCCTCAAGGCCCAGCTGAACTGCTCCGACCCAGTCCAGGTCTGCTCCTCCACCCCAGGCGATGTCACAGCCCTTCACGGGCTTTTCAACAGCCCCTCACCTACCAAGGCCTACGAAGTACAGGACTTCCCACAGCAGAGGCAGCCCGGTCCCAGTCCAGTCCAGGGTTCATCGCACGCCACAGATGCCTCGACCTCGCCCAGCTGCAGATCAGACAGCCCCACTACCTATTCCTTCCTCCACCCACAGCCAAGCCTGTCACGGACAATCGTCATCAAGTCTTTTGGCCTGACAATCCAGGTCCTTGAGGAAGGGCCTCCTCAATCTCACGGGACTGAGTCAGCTCTCTGAGAGCTCCTGAACACCACCATCCCTGTTGTACTCTTGGGGCCAGCACCCAATGGCGCCTACAGACCAGCACTCCAGCCCCACAGCCACTCCACAGTCCCTACCTTGTCTTGACAGCTGAGACCATGGACATGCCTCAGAATGACTGAGGAATAGTGGCAGAGACTGAGTCTGTTACCTGTTCACCTTTATCTTTTGCTGAAGACACTTTACTTGGTTCATTTTTTGCTTTTTTAATAAAGTCATACCTTAAGACAGTTATGTAAAAAGGTTATCTTTGCTTCAACACACTGGGGTTCATTTTTTTTACTTAATAAAAGCATGCGTGAAAAACTTTGAAAAAATTGGTTTAGGCCTTGCATTGCTTGTGGGATGGGTAAGGATAGCTGTTGGAATGGGTAAGAATAGTTGTGGGAAGGTTAAGGATAGCTGTGGGATAGATAAACCTCCAGTTTGCAAGCATAGTGGGACTGGTAGGTCCCACCCTCCCAGCTGCCACACCATTGGCCCTTTTTATTCGAATAACAATTTATTCATTGACTCAAAACACATTTCAAATAAAACAAAGCTCTTTATTAAGTGCCCTATTCAGTTGTGGACCATTTCAATATACATGGCCAATCCATGTAGTGTTATGAGACAGGCTCAAGAAGCATCCATTAACCATCTATCATCCTGTCTTGCACTCCACTGCTCCAGTTAGGGGAGTTGCACCAGTGTTCAGTAGGTTGCGCTGCTTTCTTCCCTTCCGTGAAGCTCTGTTGGTGCCTTGGTACATCCACAGTCTCTATCAGGTCTTTTGTTCCGTGCCTCCATTACCAGGCTTCCATGTCCCCATTCCCTTGTTGACGGTCCACAAGTCTGTTCTGGCAACACGAAAGGTAGCGGGTGTGCATGAAGTTGTGCAGGATGCAGCAAGCTTCCACGATTCCTTCCTCACGCGTCTCTGGGCGTGCTGGGCATGGTGTGGAGAAGTACCTGGAACCTGTTGGCCAGGCATGCCAAAGGCATTCTCCACCACCCGTCTTGCCCTGGACAGCCTGTAGTGTTGAAGATCCTCTCTTCACGTGGGTGAGGCATCGGGGAGGTGTAGGGGGCTCTCATGGACGGTAGTTTCTGAGGGAGAAAGGCTCATCCCCCCACAATGAAGTAGGGCACATTTGTCGTTGTTGGGCAGGGGGTCTGGATCTGGAAGCCCACAGATGAGGTTGCGATTCCAAACCTACCTTGAGGTCACTTGCGTTGTATACCCTGGCATCTTGAAGATTGACCCGTTGCCTGAAGCCATCGATGCTACATGATCTTTGTAGTCAGCAATCGCACCATGGGGCAAAGAGGATGATACTGCAGAAAGCCCTTGTTTAGTTGAAATAATTGAGACCCCCGAGTTGGCTGGAGCTTTGCAGGCCACGTGCTTCGCCATCTATGCTCCAACGGTGTGGGGGAAAGTATCACCTCTGATACCACTGTTCTTGCAACTTTCTCCAGCCTTCTTCTCACTGGGGGACACTGGAGGAGCTCCTCCACGTATTCTTCGTGCATGGCCTGCACCCACTTTCTCTACACTTTTGCTGATGGTGTTTGTGCACCCTCGGCATTACTGCATTTTTGTTTTTTCTTGTTATTTTTGTTGGTTCCAGAGCGCCAGGTGGCGCAGAGTTCAGTCCACCTTCAGTCCAGGCGTCCAGGTTGGGATAAGCGGAAGTTGCGTGCTCGGGCTTGTCAACCTGGTCTGCAGACGCTGTTAATTTCGTCAAACATGGCTGGTGGCATCCTCATGAAAGTGCTGGATGCAACAAGTGTCTTCATTCCTCAAGCTCACCATCAGGCTTGTCATAGAGGTCCAAACTCCACTTTCTCCCGATCATCCTCAACCCACACAGCTGTTGGATGTTCCTTCTTCTCCTTTGTGTAGAAAAAAGTGAAACAGTCTGAAGAGGGCTTGTTCTGGTGTTGAATGGATCGCAGCTACCATAAGGACTGTGTTATGATCCATGGTGGAGATACAATGGTTGATGTGAAGAGCAAGACAAGGGTGAAGCAGCGTCTGTACACCACGGCTGCTGGACTCATACTGAGATCCATTTGTGATTTTCTCCCCCTTTTTATAGAAATATCGGTTGGTCCGGGCTAGGTGTCCTTCCACATACCCATAGGCCATTACTCCAGACATGCTCTAAATATCTGAATTACATCCAGTATACAAACCGTTTTGTCCATTTTAATGCTTTATATATGAGATGCATCCGCTTTACATCCTTTCTATTTATCCATGCTACTAACGCTGTGTGGACGTTCCACTGTACCTTTCGCTTCCCTCCCTCTTTCCTTTTGCAGCTGCACGGATGTGAGTTGCGAGGATGTCCAGAGGATGCTGAGAGGAACAGCGGATGTTTAATGTTTAATGGATGACAACGGACATAGAATGTTTGTTGCCCATATGTGTTGCAGATGTACATCGTACGCGGTGGAAAGTTCATCTGCTCAAAAAGTTTTGTGCAGCTCAAAACTTCTTGTGCAGATGAAATCTCAGTGGATGGATGCTTGACGGATAGAGTGTATGAAAGATGTATGCAGTGAGTACACAACGGATGCATCGCTTTTTCCAACGGATGGCAACCTTTTTTGTCCATTTTATATCCTCTTTGTATCCATTGGTGCAGTGGGACATGGGCTTAAGCTATAATTTACCTCAGCCAGAGGAACCAGTATGCTTTTTATTTTCTTTGAGCTATCTCTTCCTGGATGTGTCTCTCGCAGTCAGACACATTTGAGCATATGTGAGCTCTGCCACATCACCATTTACTGGTTCTGCAAACCATACCAAGGGTACTGAGAGTTGGTCAAGTGGTTAAAGATCTGGATTAGAAATTGATAATGGTGAATCCCAGGCCTTCCTGAAGCACAGAAGCTGCTTGAGTAACTCTGGACATGTCACTTTTACTCAGCTCTTGGAAGAAGGTACTGGCACAAGCAACTTCTGACAACACTGCAAAGACAACTGTAGGGACCTGATGTTATGGGAATGTAGGAAGTCAACACAAACACACCCTTCGAAAGAAGGCTTTCCTAAGTATCAAATCATTCACTTCACTCCACTACCAGAAAAACACTCCAGGCAGTCCCTCCAATAGTTAAATTTTATGAATGAGATACTTTTCTATCTATTGAGAAGATGGGAGTGTTGAATTCAGTGTCCATTTTCAGAAATCCAGACCAGCCTATTCACAAACAAAACATCTTCAGCCACAGCTTCCCCAGGCTAGTGCTGATGGGATTAAGAATTTACATTCCCCCACCCAAATTCTAAAGACAGGACATGACCTTTAGAACATAATAGGATTTACCCACCACTATTAGAATAGCAAAAGACACAAGACTCACTTCATTGCACAACCCCCCTAGAGCATCTCAAACCCTAAACCCCAGAACCCTATTAAAATCCATCCACTCAATCAGCCATTTTGTCACCACCCCAGAAACATGCTGCTGTCATTGAAGTTTCTGGAAACCAAAAAGAGACTTTCTTTCCAACCATCCAGCCTGCATTTTATTTCCAGCATCTTTCTCCTGGCTTGGAGCTGGACCAAGTTTTTCTTTCCACAGGAAGAAGGAGTAACCTTGAGAAGAGATCTCCAAACTTGGCAACTTTAAGACATGGCTGGCAGAGGAATTCTGGGAGTTGAAATCCAAAAGTCATATTTGCCAAGTTTGGAGATATCTGACCTTGAGGAACAGAAGAACTACAACCAAGAAAGTGGTTGGATAAAAAAAATCTGACTCTGGGCTAGAACTCTAATACTAATAAGCATCTTAGATGAGACCCTCCCTTGTTGTCATAAAGAAAAAGAGAGAGAGGGAAGCCCATTCAGACTTTGGCTTCCTAGTCTGGTCTAGCTTGAAGAGCTGACATTTATCACTGTAGTCACCAGGAGGCAGAGATGACTGAAGGGACCATAAGAACAATAACAAGCCCAAAACACTGAACCCAACCTTCCTTCCCCCC
>BHFT01047205.1:0-12403 GCA_004320025.1 Laticauda laticaudata | reverse complement strand
TACATACATACATACATATTCATCAAGAATCATAAGATACAACACTTAATGATAGTCCTAGGATACTAAATAAGCAATCAGAATCATACTAGAAAACTAAAGGCATTTATTGAGGGGGAGCCAAGTCTATACAAAGTCTTAGAATACAGTATAATTGCTGCATAAAAAGAATCTTAGGATAATATAACAGTTGCTTCAAAATAATTGTGCTCCATGGAGTCATGTCTGTTTCAGCTAACCTTGTTTGGATTTTTACAGATTCATTCGTTCAGAATTTGCAGATTCTTTCTTTGGCTCTCCAAGGACGGCTTCAAGAGAGCCTTGAAGCCATGCCCTTCTCAACCCAGCCTGAAACAGGCAAAGAGCAGAATGTTCTGGTAGCAACTCTTGATAACGTCAGAAACCTCTCCAATATTTTGAAAGCCATTCATTTCAAAGACCACGCTACTTGTTTCGCTACATCAAATGGACTCAAAGTCACGGTGGAAAATGCAAAGTCTTTGCAAGCCAATGCTTTCATTCAGGTTAGACCACAGGATTTCTTTTCTGTGGACTTTCAAGGAATTTTAGTTTGACTAAAAAAAAATAGGCCAATGTGTGTGACAGCCAATATAAGACTTCCAAAAGAAATGACGTATTCTAATAAATGAAAACAATCCTGCTGTACTCTCAGCATATCTTATTTCCAGTAGAGGAAACTCTTTAAGCTACTTTGAGGTGGTTGAGTCATGGAATCTAGTGTAATGTTATCCCAGCACTATTTCTTGATATACATTTAATAATAAATATTATAATTTAAAATAGATTTTGTATTTATGAAAGAGAAGATATTTTGAAAATAAAGAAATGGTTGTTCCAGCCCTGCTATGCATTGACAGGACTGCGTTGACAGGACTCCATTGACAGGACTTTCTTTAATCATCCCAGCCTTGCCCTTTTGTGTATTATTGCAAATTATCAATTCCATATGCTGTTTTATAAAACATTTTCTGCTTGATCTATCTCTTGTTAAATACCATCGGATTGCAGTATGAAAGTAAGAGTGCCATTTTTATATTACTTCGTCTGATAGTTTCTGGAATTGTTAATTTACAGGCCGGAATTTTCCAAGAATTTGTAGTGCGAGAAGAATCTGTGATGTTCAGAATCAATCTGTCTGTACTTTTGGACTGTTTGACCATCTTTGGAACAAATTCTTTGCCAGGTATTGTGTGAGTTTATGTTGTACTGAATGATGCCAACTTATTTCTTATGACTATGTGAAAATTATCCTGAATTGTGAATTGAATTTAAAAATGTCTCATATTTGCCCATATCAATATGCCTAATATCTGCTTCTATAGTTCTACTGATGGATTGATCAGGAAGGAGCATGGCCATTTTGCAGTGTAGCTCATGCATTTTTATCGCCTTAGGCATGAAACCAACAAGGCAACTTTGGGCCAATTACACTTTCTCAGCTCTAAGAAGTGGGCAGTGGCAAGCCACTTCTGAAAAGAAATTGCCAAGAAAATTGTGGAGATCTAGTCCAAGAAGCCTGTGACCATTATGTGGGGCTTCACAGTTGAAGGCAGAAAGGTGCTTCAGTGGATTTATGGTCCATATTTGTACAGCTATTGGCAAACCCTGAATTGCATATTTTTCCAGGCTCATGCTGCAGTTGTGAAGAGCAGCCACACAATCCTGGCAACAGATGCAAGTGCTTTCCAGAGTTTTGTTAGAAGCCTTTTCCGTTCAAAACCTCCTTTTTTGCTTTAAATCTAAACATTGCCCAGCTCTAATGAATAGGCATAGTTAAATTGCAATATTATAATGGGTTTTTTTTTCCATTTCAGGAACTCAGACAGCCCTTCGGATGTGTTATCAGGGATATGGCTATCCTCTAACCCTTTACCTGGAGGAAGGAGGGGTGGTGACTGCATGTAAAATCAACACTCAGGAACCTGAAGAAATTCTCGATTTTGACTTCTGCAGTACTAATGTTGTAAATAAAATTATCCTGCAGTCAGAGGGACTCCGAGAGGCGTTTTCCGAACTAGATATGACCAGTGAAGTGCTGCAGATTACAATGTCTCCAGACAAACCTTATTTCAGGTAGTAGAAATAATTGTTCTAGTTTGATCATCATGGCTCAAATTCAGGCAACTGTGATCCTGAGCACAGTGCAAACATGTTGCATAAAATGAGTAAATGGAAAGTAACGCTAAATGTATTTTTGCATATTTAAAATTCAATCTTGATTATGCTCTAGCACAGCAAGCAGCCCCTTCCCTTATCTAAACGTCCTATTGAATTCCAGGGCTTCCTCCCCACCCAATTATTTATGTGGAAAATTGTAGCTGAAAAGGACCTCTAATTAGCCAGTAGTAAAGCTACAGCTTGAGCTTTTGGAGAGCTGCCAAAAGTCAGTAGCTCAGCGATGAGTAACCTTTTTGCAGCTGGTCTTGCAGATATTTATGCTTTCGAGGCCTTCAGAGGATGTTGTGCTGAGGCTCATGACATGAGCAGAGGCACCAGGGAGGAACCTGTTTTCCATTTTGGAAAGTGATTGAGAGGAACCAGAAATTTAACACTCTTCCCTTAGTGATAAAGGGAAAGCACTACAAATATGTTATAATGGCAGAAGAACTAGTGGGAAACAGAAATTACTAAGATTGATGAAATTGTATGCCGGCATGGTTCAGGAGCAAGAATCCTTGAACATTTGAAAACTCTTCTTGCTACTTAAAAGGGAAAAATTAGCTGTTATACTGTTTGCTAATTTAATGGACATAATGCATGTCACATGACTCTGTAAGACTTAAGTTCATTTTGCTCCTTCAATCCTACTAATCCCAAAATGAAAATGAGGTCAGCAGTAGTCAGCCATTGTCTTCCTTTCTCTTAGACAAAAATATTTAATATTTTCAAGATTTCGATGCCAGACATAATTTTTCAGTAATTTAGAGTGTTAATGACACATTCTAAATTAGGTTTGCTCACTTTTGTCATATACTCTGTTTACATATGCAATATTGCTATTTTTGTTATTCAGTCTGGTACATCTTTTCTTCTTAAGATTATCTACTTTTGGGAATGCTGGAAGCACTCACCTGGATTACCCCAAAGATTCTGATCTTATTGAAGCCTTTCATTGTAATGAAACACAAACAAACAGGTGAGCTACACCAATGCATTTACCTTCAAAGCATCACAGTGACCACTTGTATCATACAACTCTTACTATTTATCTTAGACTGCATATCCCCGGCCAGAAAGGTGATCAATATTGTTTAATTGGAATTTTTGTTGCAGGATTGGCAATGTTTTGAATACATACATGTCATCCTGCACAGTCAAAAAAAAATTTTAAACCCCAAATCAGAAATGATATTTCTAGCAAGGATGTCCAATACTGTGAGATTTTGGATATTTTTGAAAAGAGAAATGGAATATATGCACCTTAGGATTGATCTGTGGCATCCTTGGTGCTTTCTGAACATTTCATTACCCAACTAGGATAATGTGTGAGTGATGTGGGGTTTGCTGTTTATATCTTCCCTGTTTATATGCGGTAGCTTGTCCAGCCAGTTTTGGTTGGGAGTGTGGTTTTCTGTGGGAGTTTGATTTCATTCCTCATGCTGGCTGGGGAATTCTGGGAGTTGAAGTCCACACATCTTCGAGTTGCTGAGTTTGAGAAACACTGTTTTACAGGCAAGCCAGAAAACCAGATAAGTGTGTCCTTCCAGTGTAAAGTTATATGAATGTACTAATCATATCGGGCTCATTTTAAATGCTGAGCAAATTGGACTGAAAGCAAAGCATGAGAAGAAAGGATGGCATTCCACTTTTCCCACCTAGTAATGCTGTTTGTGTAGGATTGCGGGTTTTTGAACTCAGACAGTGGCAGCTGCATATACCTATGTTATACTTGACGTTATATTTTTCCTTTTTACAGATACAAGATATCATTACTCAAGCCATCAATTAAAGCACTAGCTCTGTCTTGCAAAGTATCCATTCGGACAGACAACCGAGGTTTTCTTTCGTTGCAATATATGATAAGGAACGAAGACGGAGAGATATGTTTTGTGGAATATTACTGTTGTCCCGATGAAGACCTGGCAGAAGCAGAACTGTAGCTATCATGGAAATGTCACTGAATTAATGCCCGAGAAAACTGTTTAGTTCAAGGCAATCTGGGAAAGAAACAGAACAAGAGGAACCTTATTGAAAGGCCAGAGATCAGAATATTCCTGATTTAGGAATATTTAGAGCCATTTAGTGAACCACACCTGATTTCCTTAAAACTAGGGTGATGGAAAAATTCAGATGGAGACAATACGCTGTGAAGAAGCTGCTGTGAATACTCCTGGAGGAATGTGTGTAATACGCCAGCTCAGGTTCTCAAATGAGAATACACAATTTTTTCTCCCTGGAAAAGGTTTTACTTGGCATCCAAAAGGAGGGCAGGGTAAAGCCAAAAGTATTTTTATTTCAGTTATCTGAAAGTAAAAATTACAAGGGACATCTGTGACAGTGAGGCTTACATACTCAACGTACAAGCTAGAAATTGAGCCTCTGAAACAGAGCTGAAAGAGATACTGGTTGTATGTCAAAATGAGTCACTCACTCAATTCCTGGCGGAAGATTTAGCAAAACTGGGTTGTATCACATACTTTATCTTTGAAATCTAGAAAATAACCCAAATTCTGAATGGATATATTTCTCTTTTTATATACTGCATGATATATTTTCAGAAATAACTTTAAATGTAGTTTTTATTTTTTTTGTCAAGGTAACAGGCAATCCCTTTCCATTTCTCCTATTTTGAACTAGGGGGGAAACTTCCCCTCTTTCAGGCTTCCTGTCTTTCCAAGCAAATGGAAGAAAAATTAGCACCACCATTTTAGAAGCTAGGACACTCAACATTTTATAAAAAATAGACCATCATTATGCTTGGAAAATTATTCAATGGGATATGGAGGAGGGGGTGGTGGTTGGATGAAAAATGAAGGAGGCAACACAATTTATATGAAGTGTCCATCCTCTCGCCCTACTTCTGTCTTTTCTCATAGTGGCTTAATTAGTTTAGTTAATTTACTTTATTGTCATTGCACCTTGTACAATGAAGTCAAACACCATCTTCAGTGCACATCATGACCATGAAAATAAACACAAACGCACATCCTTCACACTCCAGGCACTGAATTGAAAACCCCTGACACTGCACCAAAACTGCACTATACAGTAGAATTAAAAAGAGCTACTGCCCTGGGATAGAAGCTGTTTTCAGCTTATTTGTCCTGTATTATCCTGTACTGTCTGCCAGATGGTAATAGTTCAAAAAAAGGGTGCCCAGGATAAGATGGATCTTTGAGAATTTTTTGAACTTTCTTAGGGCAGTGGGAGCTATAAAGCTCTTCCAAAGAGGGGAAAGGGCAACCAATGACCTGGGCAATGACGTTAACCCTCTGGAGTGCTGTCCTGTCTGCCACTGTGCAATTGGCAAACCATACAGAGAAGCTTTCCATATTAACTAATTTAAAGAGATGATTCTAAAATTCAGTTAGGTGCTAAGTGTCATTACATTACGCTGTGGGCAAAACAAACAGTCATCCTTCCCTCTGCTCACCAACCACCTCTGGAAAGCAGTCCCACCACTGAAAGTCCAAGCTCAGTTGACAAGACTTTAAGTGGACAGAGAAGCTGATGTGTCTACTTTGGCCAAAAAAATGACCAGATGGGGAATCTACCTTACCTTGGCATGCATATGAAGTAAAAAAAAATTGGCGAGTTGAAGTCCACATATCTTCAAATGAACAAGGTTGAGAAACACTCTCTTATAGGGAAGCCACAAATCAAGATATGTGTGTCCTTTTGTAGTAAAGTTGTGTTGAGTGTGCTGATCATACTGGGGTCATTTTAAATGCTGGGTCATATCCTAAGGCTGAGCTTCTGCAGTAAACTAAATCCAAACTAAACGGCCTGCATTATGGTGTAGCTCAACAGATGAACCAAGTCATGAAGGAAAAGTTAAAATCAGGAGTCTGTCACCCCTTCTACCCTCTTTGTAAAGGTAAATTTTAACCACATTTTGTAGCTAGCTGGGCTATGCTCTTGTATCAAACACTACTGCTGGTACAGGAATAGAAAATACTACTTTTTAGTACTTTCCAAAAAAGGAATGGAAATTAATTTTAAAAGTGTGTTGCAGAAATGTAATCAAGAATTTATAGGTCAATTTGTTTTGTATATTAGGTATATCTTTTCCGTTCTCCTATTCCAGTCCTGTGTTACCTAAAGATCTGGGATGGAGCAAATTAGCATTGGCATGTTTTAGACACTTGGACAATTTCTGTTCCCCTGCAATCCTGCAGGAAAAAAATAGCAAAGAAAATGTTAGGGGCACATATCAATAAATGAATCAGTTACTCCGATCCAGTGATGGCTAACCTTTTCAGAACCAAAATGCAATGCACACCCCTGAGCATGCGTCCCATCTCCCATGTATACACTCCATGCATGCTTGTGCGTCGCCTGTGCATATGCCCTGCACATGCGCATGCATGCCCCCCAAATGTGTCCCGCCCCCACGCATGTGTGGCAGAGACCCAAAGATCAGTTGGCTGGCGGGAGGCGTATGCATGCATGCGCAGCTGAGCTGGGGCAATGGTTCACATGCCCACAGAGGGAGCTCTGCATGCCACTTCTGACATCTGTGCCATAAGTTCGCCATCATGGAATTACACCAGGGGTGGGATTTCACAGTTCGCACCTATCCTCTAGAACTGGTTGTTAACATTCGAAGCAGTTTGGAGAACTGGTTGTTCGAAGAAATTACTGGCCTAATCCTATAAGGAAGGCAGGAAGGAAACATTCTGGTGTTGCTTACAGAAACTGCCTCTCCGTTAACCCTTATTACATTTTGGCAGGACTAGACTTCCTGTCTCAGGAACGTTTCTGGAGTTTTTCCCTCCCTCCTTTGCTGGTACTTTGCTTGTGTGGAGTGACCATTCAAAGTTACAATGGCACTGGAAAAAGTGACTTATAACCATTTTTCACACTTACAACTATTGCAGCATCCAGTCATGAGAGGCCAGGCAAGGAGATGTGTGCCTCGATGTGAGTGATATTGAGTTGGCCACGCCCAGCCAATAACATGACCACCAAGCCATGTCCACCCAGTCAAATGGCCACCAAGCCACGCCCACCACCTAAGCCACCCCCACAGAACAGGTTGTTAAAAATTTGAATCCCACCCCTAGATTACACGGTTCTACTCCATTCACTCTTTAAAAAGTGGAATTAAGCTAACGAAATCTATGGAGATTCTCGGTTATCCAGGTCATTTTTGTCCCAAAGGTGCTTTTTCAAGAGGCAACTGAACTTTCTGGTTTTTCTTGGAAGACTGATGCTCTCTAGGTTGGACTCCCAGTTGTTTTCAACAAAGTTTTTCGAAAAGGGACATAAGCTAGCATGAATTCAGTCACTATATTTTCTGTATAATTGTTGAGGAGTTTTAGGGCCCCTGTTCCAAAACAGGAAATGATACAAGTTTTGGTACTACGGTAATTTTGGTAATACTGGACTAACTCTTTAGAAGATGAATCCACATTATAAATGGAAGTTAAAAGTGGTGGCCTGAAGAAACCTTGCTTTTTCTTACAAAAAACGCATCTGGCTACAAAGAGGTGACATTTGATAATGGTAGTTAACAAATAGTGCGAGTGCAATGCACATGTGTGTATCTCTTATGCAAACAAACTCATGCAAATTGACTGAAAATTCTGTGCACCATCTTAGAATGGTAATGTGAAGATTTTTGCTTGGTAGGAGGCCGCATGAATTGCCTCCCAGCCACCCAGCCTTGCTGCTACAAAACCTGGATATCTATTGTGCATATCCTCCAATCCTAGTTCTTTAAAAATATTAAATCTTACCTATTCATCATATCTAGTAGCTCTTGTATCTTTTTAGTTTCCTTGTGGTGGGACCCATAAATAGCAGTCTGAATCTGCACACCCTGTATGGGTTCAAAATGCAAGAGACAATTAATTCCTTGTGGTTATTTTATGTGTACCAATGTTTTTTTAAAACCACTTTGAAATATAAAACTAATCTTAAAACCAAAGCTGTGCTTTAGAGCTACTAACTATAATATTAGCCTTGCTTTCATGTTCGTGAAGCAACCAGAATGAAGTTTTTGTACTGAACTTGAGGAAACTTGCAATAATAAATTTAAATGCAAACATTAGGAACAACTTTGTGACACAAGGTTAGATCTTAATAAAAATTAAATTCCTAAATATGAATTCCAAATGATATTCCTGCAACTATCAGATATTTAAAATTCAAAGCATTTTACAAGCCATCCACATGGTCTTTTTATTCAAGCTGATAGTATAACTTGTTAGTAATTACCTTACTGAGCAGCTGATAGGCCTCACTTATTTTCTCCTCCGCTAGACAAATGCAGCCCATAATATATAATCATTCAGCTGCTTGCTTATTAATATAATTGCAGGGATTTTGTTGAGTTTTAAAGGACTCTGAGTAATTCATAGGCTTGCTAAAAGAAATAATTAAAAAATTAAAATATTTTTATGACTTCTGTCCTTCAAACAAATACTTTGTTTATTTATGCTCATTCCTTTTGGGTTGACTGTATCTTTAATTTTTTTCTTTATCCAATCATTCATCCACATATGTCTTTTTGAAATATAGCCAGTCTTTTCTCTCGAGTGAACAACTGACTATGCAGCAGTTTAAAGCTGCATCCCTGTTGCTTTGATCCTGCTAAATGTTAGACTTTCATAGGTTATGGCTTCTTATGTTAACATTTTGAATTTTATGGCTCATTGATTCTGTTTCTTGAAATCATGATGACCTCAGTTCTTCATACTCTACAGAGTTGAATTCTCCCAATCCAAATGAATTTTTTTTAATCCATAATGCTTGAAAAAAAGGGAAAGTTCCCCCCAGGGGAATATCTCTTCCCAATCCAGCTGTGATATTCCTCCTTGGTACAGGCCCCCCCCCATCCAGTGGTAGGATTCAAATAATTTAACAATCGGTTTGGCCAGGTTTAGGTTGGCTGTCGTGGGAGATGTGGCCCATTCCCATCCTCCAGCTCAGCCGCACATGTGGGACAAGCCTCCTGAGATAGCCAACTTGTCTTTGGGCAAACCAGTTGTTAAATTACCCTCCAGCCCTGGCTATTAAAGCGGATCCTGGGTGCTGCACTGCAATGGAAAAATGGGAAATGGAGCAGCTGGCATGAGGGAAGGAGGAGGAGCAGGGAGAAGAAAGAGGGAAAGTGGCCTTCTCCTTCCCTTACACCAGTAATTCCATTGCTCCTTTGTCCATTTTAGCACAGCACCCAGGATCCACTTTAAGAGGGGAGAGCAATTTAACAACCATTTCGCTTGAACCGGTGGAAGCCGGCCGAATCTCACCACTGTCGAGTAGGGTAAATATAGATGTAAAAAAAAACCCCCCCCCTGTAGGGAGGTTCAACCAATAATAACAAGGCTGTGAGGGCCTCTGTCCTTCCCTGCAGCTTTTGCATAGAAAAAAGGTACACAGCTGTATCCCAGCAGATGTGTGATTACCTTTCTTTTTCCAGCAAGTCCAAGCCACTTGCTGAAGACTTGAAGGGCACTGATTGTCTGAGGATGGTCCATTCCTAATGTTTCCTTGTAGGCTACCAAGCTCTCATTGAAATACCTTTCAGCAGCCTCTAGAAAAACAAGTGAGGTGTATTTTGCATGAAATATATCTTGAAAAACAAATCAGTATCAGGAAGTTGTATGGATTAGTTCATTTCACTTCCCTTCTTTTATTTGATGTCACTTTGTTGTACCAAAAGAAGTACGAATTTTTCAAATCATTCGGCTAAATATAGCTGCCTGTCTCACTTTTACATGACTAGTTTACAATAAAATGCACAAGACAAAAAAAATTTAAACACATAGCAGCCAGTCATTGTCCAACCAATCTTCCACAGAGCCAGGGGAAAGGAGGAGAAAGGAGTATTATCTATTAGTTGTAACCCTTGGCAGGTCTGTTAGCCCAGTGTGCCTTACCAGGGGTGGGATTCAAAATTTTTCAACAACCTGTTCTGTGGGTGTGGCTAGTTGGCGGGCATGGCTTGGTGGGCGTGACTGGGTGGATGTGGCCTGGTGGTTATGTTATTGGCTGGGCGTGGCCAACTCAATTTCACTCACATCGAGGCATGCATCTCCTCGCCTGGCCTCTCATGACTGTGGGGATGCTGCAACAGTCCTAAGTGTGAAAAATGGTCATAAGTCACTTTTTCCAGTGCCGTTGTAACTTTGAATGGTCACTCCACACAAGCAAAGTACCAGCAAAGGAAGGGAAAAGAACTCCAGAGAAGTTCCTGAGACAGGAAGTCTAGTCCTGCCAAGAATGTAATAAGGATTAACGGAGAGGCAGTTTCTGTAAGCAACACCAGAATGTTTCCTTCCTGCCTTCCTTACAGGATTAGGCCAGTAATTTCTTCTAACAACCAGTTCTCTGAATGTTAACAACTGGTTCTAGAGAATAGGTGCAAACTG
The DNA here is from genome assembly GCA_004320025.1 of Laticauda laticaudata. Classification (NCBI taxonomy): domain Eukaryota; kingdom Metazoa; phylum Chordata; class Lepidosauria; order Squamata; family Elapidae; genus Laticauda; species Laticauda laticaudata. The sequence continues at coordinate 1,844 of BHFT01047205.1, read as the reverse complement.
GTAGAATTCCACCCCTGTGCCTTACCCCAAAAGACTTCAAACCAGAAAGATAGATTAATTTTTATTTTGTATTTATGTACATAAGTAGAGAGGGTGCCTTACTGACCACTCAGCCTAAAGAAGAACAGCTTAAGAAGGTGAAGAAATACATACTCTATGTACATACAGTTCAAACATTTTGGGTTTGGAGTGAGTCAGCTTCATTGGTAACAGTCATTCTGACACATCTTTGGTGTTATGTAACACGCACAGTAGCTTTAGCATGTAATACGGAACAACCCATAATTTCTTAGTATGATCTTGTTAATGCTCATTGAAATATTCAAGAAGTGTGGTTCTCCTATTATATCAAGTTTGGAAATCACGAAAGTTGAAGTTTAAAGCTGTCCTTGGCAGCTTTAAACCAGTAATTATTGTGTTGTATATTTCTCATTCGAAGTTTGTTTTCTTCTTAATCTGCCAGAAACATTAATCAAAGAACTTTCTAGTTACTGAAAACATTAACCAGAGGTGTCCTCCTTTACTACTGCCATCCTGTGTTTGCCATCTTGAGTTATTTTTTAAAAGATAGGGATTATAAATCAATATTTATCTGATGGTTTGACTCCATAATTACCAGTGTGCTTCTCTTCTGCTGTGGCAGCATAAGCCTTTCCCAGGAATAATGCTGAAGATCCAACTTCAGGACTGAATTTCTGGTAGAGAGCTAATGACACAGAATGAGCCTAAAGGAAAGAGATGGATATTTGCAATTCACAAACCAAACATGATCACATGATATCTGGCAGTCCATTCCCTCAAATAGTAATAGCACTTAGACATATATACAGCTTTACAGTGCTTTACAACTCTCTCTAAGCAGTTTACACAGTCAGCATGTTGCCCTCAACAATCTGGGTCCTCATTTTACCTACCTCGTAAGGATGGAAGGCTGAGTCAATCTTGAGCCGTTCAGAATTGAACTCCTGGCAGTGCACAGCAGAGTTGTTAGCCTGCAATATTGCCTTCCAACCACTGTGCTACCATGGCTCTCAAAACCTTTTTCACTATCCTAAAGTTGGAATCCTGGTCTAATCCCCAATATGGAGGCTTCCCACAGAATCACAGCTTCAGGAAAGGATTTTATCTCAGCACATATTTTGTGGGTGGTGGGGTGGTGGAGTTTAATATCAGTAGCAATCAGTGGTGGGATTCAATTTTTTTATACCGGTTCTGTGGGCATGTCTTGGTGGGCCTGGCAGGAGAAGGATACTGTAATATCTCCAGTCAGAGGTGATGTTTGCTGGTTCTACGAATTGCTCAAATGTTCTGCTACTGGTTCTCCAGAGCTGGTCAGAACCTGCTGAACACCCCCTCTGGTAGCACTGGTGAAAAAAATCAAACACAATAATGTGCTTTGTTATTGGACAACTTTATTTCGTACATATAATCCCATTTCATATAGGATTTTAAAGGTCAAAACCAGCACCTTAAATTGACCCAGGAAAAAAAAACTAGCAACCAATACAGCTGGGAAAGCAGAGGTGTAATGTGTGATCTAGAGTAGGAGTGGCAAAATCGATTTCATTGAGGGCCAAATCAGGGTTGTGTTTGACCTCAGGGGGATGGGGTGGGTGTGTCCAAAGTTGCCGTGGCCAGCTCAACTTCTCTCGTATCGGGACACTTGTGGCAGTCTGAGTGCTCTGCCAGCGAAAACAGGCTCTCAAACTCAGTTTTGGATTGCAACACCTTCCTGCAACCCTCTGCCAATGAAAACTGTTCCGTCCGGAAAAACGCGAGGTAGACCGGGTTCCAACAACAAGTCTTTATTTCAAATATAGTTGTAACAACAGAACATTGGCTCA
>BHFT01047203.1:0-17164 GCA_004320025.1 Laticauda laticaudata | reverse complement strand
GCGTTAACCAACGGATGGCAAGTGTTTTTCTCCATTTTACATCCTCTTTCCATCCATTGGTGCAGTGTGACATGGGTTTAAGACTGCACTTGGAATATTGCATCAGTTCTCGTCACCACAATATAAACAAGATGTAGAGACTTTAGAAAAAGTGCAGAGAAGAACAACAAAGATGACTAGGGGGGTGGAGGTTAAAACATATGAAGAATGGTTGCTGGAATGGGTATGGTAGACAAGAGAAAAGAAGGACTGAGTTGACATGATAGCAGTGTTCCAATATTTGAGGGGCTGCCTATTTTCCAAAGCACCAGAAGGCTGGACAAGAAGCAGTGGATGAAAATTAATCAAGGAGAGATCCAAACTAGAACTAAGGAGAAATTTCCGAAGAGAACATCTGATCAGACCTGACTCCAGAGTTGAGGGTGATCCATCACTGGATATTTTTAAGAAGAGATTGGACAGCCACTTGACTAAAATTGTATAGGGTTTCCTGCTTAAGCAGAGGGTTGGACTAGAACTGTGGTTGCCAACCAGTGGGTTGGGGACCACTGGTGGTCCATGAGATAATTTTGGTGGTCCACAGAGAAATGTCCCCCCCAAAGCAATCCAGGCTGCACAGGAACAGAAGGCTGTACCGCCCACATGGCCCGCCCACCCGCTGGCCCCCACCCTTCAGTCGAGAGCAAACCTTACCTTGAGTAGAGCCATGCGAGCTGGAACTGGAAGGTAAGACCAATGGCATGGGAGGGAAATCCACCCCGGGGTGGCTTGCTGAGGTTGGTGGGAAAGTCGGTCCCATATTCCAGAGCTGCAGTAGTCACAGGACTTTTTGTCATTCCAGAGCAGCTCCTCCAGTCCTTGGCAGGCCGGTGCACCCGGGTGGAGCAGTCGTTGCTCTGGGATGACCAAAGGGCCAGTCCTGTGACTACTGCAGCTCTGGAATATGGAACCGACTTTCCCACCAACGACAGCAAGCCACCATCAGTCAAAATTCATATCAGTGGTCCATAGGATTTAAAATTATGAGTTTGGTGGTTCCTGAGGTCCAAAAGTTTGGCTACCCCTGGACTAGAAGACCTCCAAGGTCACCTCCAGCTCTGTTATTCTGTAGGCTTAGACCTTTTTTTAAATGTACCCTTATCTTGTGATCCTGAGAAGAAGGAGAAAATAAACTGGATGTTGGAAAAGAACTATTGCAAGCCTTTTAGCTTCATGAAAAAGAAAAAAAAGCAGAAAAAAAATATGATTTTGGAGACACAACTGGATCGTGTTGTGCTGGTGAACAGAGTAATGTACTGTTGGCCATATAAGGAACAGTGTCTGTTTTATTCGGAAAGCACACGAGGTAGACCGGGTTCCAACAACAAAGGCTTTATTCAAACAACAGTCAGAATAGGAACACTTTGGCTGCAGCCGGGCTAGCCTTTTATACAGGCTGGCCTGGCCTGCTTTCAGCCTATGACATTCTCTTGAATTTCCGCCTTCATCAGGCTCCTTGGATGGTTCCTAGTGAACCAATCCACTTCTTACTTTACTGGAACAATCAGAAAGTAAGTTCTAGGAGTAACCATTTAACATATAGAACACCCCTCCCCTCTTAGTTCAGTCCTACGTAGTTACATAGTCACGCAGGTAGGTGGGCTTCTCCGGACTCGATTTGACTTGCGCGGTTCTCATTCTTAGCGAAGACTTTTGACCAATGTCGGATGGGGCTGCTGTGTCTTCCGATCTTCGCTCCTGGAACCGTCTGGAGGGTGAGTCAGCCATTTTACCGCCCGCCTGAGTTGCTGCTAGGCCGGCGGTTTTGCCGCTCCCGACCCGTTTCCATTTGGAGAGTTGAGCTGGCCTGTTGGCCCCTTCCGATGGGCTCTTCCCGCAAGTCTCTTCAAAACAGTGAGTCTTTTTATTTGTCTTTGCTTGCTTACAATTCGTTTGTTGTTTAACGGTTCTTTATAACCTCTCGCCTTTCCCCCCCCCTGGTTTTGAGATTTGTCGGTCTTGTCGGCGACTGGTTGTGTGTCTGTGGGTCTCTCTATTATTCGGACGATCGAAGCTGGTGTATGTGCCGCTTCCACTCCGCTGCCATGCTCCTACCGTTAAACGGTAGGATTTTGGGCCTGTGACTTGGGTAATTGTGCTGGTACCCATACCGGTTCACCTGTGAAGTTCTTTGCATATACCAAGTCGCCTATTTCGAATTGCCTAAACCTTGTGGACGAATCAGGAGGGGTTTTCTGGGTTAAAATTTGTGGTGTAGTCTGTCAAGGTGTTGATCGTAATTTTCGCCCAAAGTAATTCCGCCCGGGACTTGTTAGTACATGTACTGGCGTTATGTGCTGGAGTGATGAGTAAACGGTTTACTTTTTGTTGGACATCTCCCTGTCCATTCTTTCTAGCCCCTTCTTTGTTAAACCGGAACATTCCCTCAGCTCTGCCGTTTGCAGCCGGATGGGCCGGCGCGGTTAGGGCATGGTCTGATACCTAGGAGGCTAGGTATTGCTCAAATTGCAAGCTTATTAGTTGTGGTCCATTGTCCGAGACAAGAACGTCCGGTAGACCGTGGGTGGCGAAAAGGTCATCTAATTTCTTTATTACGTTTCTGTTGTCGTTGATGGCATGATTTTTACTTCAAGCCAATTTGAGTAGGCATCAAACAGAAAGGTATGCCCCTTGGTTGGAACCGCGAAGTCTATTGAATATTCTTGACCACGGTCCCCTAGGGTCTCCCAGTCCTTGATGGGTCTTTGGTGGGGATGGTCTGATTCCCTGGCATTGTGGCAAGAGCTCACCCAATATCTATGTCCTTATCAATACCTGGCCACCACACATAGCTCCTGGCCAGGCTTTTCATCTTAACCATTCCAGGTGACCTTCATGCAATAAGCCTAGTACCCTGGCTGGCAACTTGGTTGGGATGACCACCCGATCTCCCCACAACAACACCCCTTTTGAATAGAAAAGTTCAGTCTGTCTGGACCGGAAGGTTTAAAAGTTTCTCAGTTTTTTGGGTCTCCGGCAGCCTTTTACCTACCCAGCCAAGAACACGGGCAGTCAACGAGTCTTCAGCGGTGGCTCTTGCGACATCATAGGCAGAGATGGGTAGATCTGACAAGTCTCTATTTGCAGCATGTCATTGCTGTGCCGGCGTTCATCAGTGGTTGGTAGGGGTGCTCTCTGCTCAAAGCGTCCCCCATGGGAAATTTGTTCCCTGCCCGATGTGTCAGAGTATAGGAATAGGCTGCAAGGAACTCTGACCATCTAGACATTCTTGGTGACAGTATGTTAGGCGTCGGCTTGTTTCCGCCCAAAATATCCATCAGTGGGTTTGTTGTCCATTATAATTTGAAAGCGCCGCCCATACAGATATTCGTGGAAGCGTTTTACTCCAGCGACTATTGCCTGTAATTATCGCTCAGTTCTATTGACAGAGTCTTAACCACATATATGCGACGCGGTGCTTCTCTGCCACTAGGAGGAGTTGGCTGGTCCTCAGGACACGCCACCTTACTCCAATGGTGAGCGGTTGCAGGTCAGCTCTTAAGGCAGTGTGTTAGCCTAAATTGAATAACGAACGTTCTTTGTTGACCGTTAGCAACTTTTTAATATTTTGAAAGGCATTGCCTTTCTTTTTCTACCCTAATCGTCCAGTTTGCCTTTTTATCTAAGAGGGGCGGGTTATTGTAACGGGTTTCAGCTATAGTGGCCATTGTTTGGCAGAAATACATATAAAATTGATAAGTCCTAAAAAGGCTTGCAGTTCTGTTTTGTTTCTCAGTTCAGGGCTTTTCTTGGATTTGCTTAATTTTTTTATCTGGGGGTGGATGCCCTCACCGTCTATTGAGTAGCCCAAGAATTCAACGCTTTTTTGTCATTGCAAGCGCTTTTTCGTTTTTACCTTGAGGCAGCCATTCCCTAATTTTGTTTAGTAGCTTCTGTGAGTCTTTTTTCTTAATTGAGTTCATCTTCTGGCCGAGAATTAGACGTCGTCGAAACTAGGGTAACGACTCCCTGTATGCCATTTAAGGGCAGACGTTCTCATGCAAACTTGGAAACGCTCCGGTGCCCACGCTTACTCCCAAATATTGGAGTTTCGCGTGTGCAACTTGAATTGCGTCCCCTTGTGGGTGAACTATATTTGCCGCTTCTGTGTTTCTGGTGCCATGGGACGTTGCTGCATAGGCTCTGTGTGCCAAGTCCAGTTCTAGCAATAACTTTTGCCCTCGCCCAAGAGACGTGAAGCAAATGTTGCGGCGACTACTGGCACCGGGTATGCGCCTTAGCGTTGTAAAGCGTGACGTTCAGCGTAGCCTTAATACTCACACAGATTCTATGGAAACCCGTCAGGTTTTATGGGTGTAACAATAGGGGCGTTTCACCATTCTGCGTGGTACAAGGTTCCCAAACCCCTTGGGCTAATTAGTTGTCGAGTTTGTTCCTCTATCTTTGCCTTTAGCCGGGCAAGGACTCGCCTGGCCTTTAATCTTCTGGTCGGCTATTGGGGTCTAGGCTAAAAAGCAATGGGTGTTCCCCGATACTTGCCCCAGTGAGCCGTCAAAAACGTCTTGGAATTCGCGGATGACGCCGTTGCATCACTTCCAACCAGTTGTAGTCACTCGAGTCCGATCCCGTCATCCCGATGTGCCCAAGGGTGTAGCGAACCATTCCATGCCCAGGACGGCTCGGTCTGTCTCACGGTCGACCTTGGTTAGCGGCAGTCTTTTGACATGTTGCCTTACTGGTGACCAAAATTGTGTCCCATTGCAATACAGGGATTCGGTTTCCCTGAATAGTCTTTGAGAGTCAAAAGGTCTGTTTTTTGCAAATTGGTCTGACTGATGTCTGGACTAGAGTTTTTTAATTGTTATCCCAAACAACCATCGAAAGGAAGGACCCGGAGTGCAACTTCCACTTAAGGGTTTCCCTCGTATTTTACCAGTCACTTTTAACGCTTCTTGCCGCCTTTCCTCATGAGCGCTTTCCTATAGTGACGGTTTGGTGTGTATTGGGCTCGTTTCTCTGCTTCTGCCACATTCTCTCCGCTCGTTAGGCTCGGCTCGTGCTGGGGGATTTCTGCGGCTCTCAGTGGGGCTGTGCTTCTTGTCTTCCTGCAGACTTTTTTGATGTGCCCACGCTTTTACAGCGTAGCCTGCAGAGACTAAGCATCGAGAAATCCTGCATTCGGCTGTTCGTGGGCATGGTTTCCTCCTGCAGGCCAAGCGCCCTTCCGCCAATTTCTTCTTTTCGCGCTCTTTTGTTATTTGCGAGAAGAACGGTTGACTCGTCGTCTTGCCTCGCTACGAATTCGGTTTCCTCTCTCGACTCTTCGAATGATGGGTGGTGGGTAGGCTGGCTTTCCTTTCTCGTAGCTGGGGTTTTTCTTCGCACATTTGTTCATTTTCCTTCATTGTGTGACCCGCCGACTTTCTTTGCTCAGCGTGCCACTGGCTTCCGACCTATTGCTTCGCGTTCACAAGTGATGTTGGACTTGATCTTAGTATTTACTTTGTGCGGTAGTGTTCTAAGCCCCAACACCACCACGATCCTCGATCGCTTCCGTCGTATATTTCACGAAGTTCGACACTTTTCCACCCCCCTAGTTTCGATCTCCCTAAGAGCAGCTCACAAATATGGCGAACAGCGTCTCCCGCTTCCTCGTCTTGGCTCTCTGCAAGGCTCTTCAGAAAATCAATGCGCATTTATTTAGATTTTACACTAACCCAGAAGTGGTCGTTAGCTGTGCTTTGAGTGACTCTTTGTAGTTAAGGCATACATCGGTTAGGCTGCTTTAAACCGTCTCGGGTTATAGGGCTCTTCGCGAAGGGCTCTTGCCGATTTTGTAAACACCGTTGAGGTCACACATGGGGAGGATAACAGCTCGCGTTGCGTTGCTTCTGAGCATGTCTTCCATTGCATTGCTCTCCAGATACATCTGGAAGCAATCTGTATACTGAACTCCAATCCTCTCGTTAGGATTAGAAGTTGCGGCGGTGCGTTGTTTCCTAGACATTCTCTGCATGGCGTCTTGCTTCTATCACCCGCGTGCAGGTTTCGCGTTCAGGGCGTCCACCTTCGTCGCCAGTGTTTATTCGGAAAACACACGAGTTAGACCCACGGTTCCAACACAAAGGCTTTATTCAAACAACAGTTCAGAATAGGAACGACTTTGCTGCAGCCGAGGCTAGCCTATTCTACAGCTGCGCCTGCCTGCTTTCAGCCTATGACCAATCTTTGAATTGTGCGCTTATCAGCAGGCTCTTGGATTGGTTCCTAGGTGAACCAATCCACTTCTTACTTTACTGGGCCAATCAGAAGTGTAGTCTAGGAGTCAACCATTTACATATAGAACAGTGTCATGTTTGTAATGTAAGTTTGTACAAATGGCCCTTATGAGTTAAATCAACTGGATTGTCGTGCAGTCAGAACCCCAGTAAAATTGGAAAAGGACTCTTGCTTTTGACCAAATAGACCAATCACAATCTGGTGGGCGTGCATCCAATTGCTCTGGCTTATTCAAACTGGATCTCTCATTCCTTACCACGAGCACTTCATGAGATTAAATAAATCTAAATGCATTTGGTGATGGCTTTGGGGACCTGACTCATTCGGACGGAAACATTCATGTGTGTGTGGCAGGAGGAATGTCCAATTACTGTACTCTTCAGGGGTAAAATCCTGGGGGGAAATTGAAACAGGAAATGCTTTCTTGATTATCAGTCATGCATATTAATTTAAAATATAAAGCAGGTGTCTTAAGTCATAAGATATCAATATTTGATCTATTTATGGAATATAAAAGTACATTATATGCATGCACGCACACACACACACTAGCATTCTCAGTGCACCTCAAAAATTCAAGGTACAATCTCCTTATTCTTAAGTTATAAAATGGAGAGAGTTTCTGTGGGAAAACAAAAAGTGAAACCATCAAGAACTAACCAAAGGAAATTCGTTAGCATTTGAATAAGTATTAGACATATTTACATATCAAAATGGAAAACTATGGGTATTTTTAGAGGTAATGCTAAGAAAAAAAAAGACAATGGTCACTTGACATACAAAATGATTTGAATAATGGAGACTGGTAGTGAATGGTTGAGAATGGCTGACCAAGAAAGGTTATTGAAAGAGTGAATTAGATTTCAGTGATCAGAAGAAAAAAGGTGATTTCTTGGGTGGGAAAACTAAGGCTGTCAGGGCCGGAAGAACGTGCTCAGTGAGCCTCAATAGGGAGGAAGCAAGTACTTCCTGAAGCTGCATAACGTTAACAGAGCTTGGCAGACACAGTTGATAAATTTGCTTCTAGAAACTACTTGAAGCTTTGACTGTAGGAGCTCACTCTGCCTCCGTTCCTTGCTTGCTCCTTCTGTTTGGACTGATCCAGATTTTGGCCTGCCTCTCTCAGGCCAAACCCAGACCACAGCCAACCCAAGAGACTGAGAGTGCAACATGCAGAAATTTATTTTCTTGTTTTCTGTAGGAGCCTGGGCTGTTACTCAAGGTAAGAAAGGAAATTTCCATGTTTCTCCTGCTGATTTGGTGCTTCTCTGAAATTAATCAGGTCCATTGATTCTCCCGATCTCAGAATTCGCCCTTTCATCCTGGATGTCTGCACCCCAGGGACGTGGCTTCATCCCCAGAATTAGTGGAGGTCTGAGGGGTTCAAAAGGCATATTTTCTTTCCATTCCGAAAACCAGGATTCTTTCAGATATGGTGGGGCAAAGCACGAAAAAGAGAGACAAGTATTCAGAAGGAGCCTGATAAAACGTAATTTTTGTGGGAAGTGGGAATGAGATTAATGTCCATATTGCACATTTCCTGGAAGTGGATTGAGCAAACCATGACCAGATTTGCTGCTATGTCAGGCTAACCCTAGACTATGATTTGAATATGAGATCCAAAATGGCAATTTTTTGACAAGTTAATTTTATCAGAGATGCTATAAGAACAAAAAAACATCGTAACAAGCATGTTGGGGCATGTTTGGGCTCTTCCTTTCTGATTTTGATTCATCAAGCACTTATACATGTCAATATATAGAAGAGCATTAAAAGGTAAAAATAATTGTTGTCTGTTTCACAAAATGGCAAGCCTAGATAGCCAGTCCTTAGAAAAAATAAGACTGGTGGTATCAGAAACCAGCAAAGCATGTATTTCTCTTTCACCATCTCCCTGCTCTACAGTTTAATGTCTATGACCCATATCTTTCCCCACTCCCTCTCTCTCTCTCTCTCTGTCTCCCCTATATTTTTTTATGTACAGTATGTTGATAAATAATTAAAACAAAAAAATGTAAGAAAAAAAGATCGAAAGCAATGGCAAGAAAAGAAAACACTTTTCTCCATTTTCTTTTGACCTTTTTAATCTGCCAATCCAGAAACCATTTCTTCAGTCTTTTCTTCTTTCAACAAAAATTCCATATTAGTTTTCCACTCAAATCATTTCCTTTAAGCTTTTGAGACTACAAGTCTACAACCGAAATCAAGGACTGGCCATATAGTACCAGCCATATAGCACATAGTCCCAGTTTCTCCAGATATAGTGTCTTTAATGAACCCCAGGCTAGGAGGATATGTTATGGATCAATGGCTTATAGTAAGAAGGAAGCCTAATTGATCCGGGCTATGTTCAGATTATCATTTATTAGCATTTGTAATCCTTCCGTGCTTTTTTTGAAGCTGTCTCCATTTTGGAAAAAAAATTGAGAAGGAAACATGTTTTGTGAAGAAGGGATTGACTAGAAAAATCAAATTGAAGTAGACGGGGAGAAATTATCTTGTAAGAAATCTCCATGATTGACCTGTTGACCTCCATTCACTTTCCTGTATTACTGATTATAATCTTCTTTATTCTTAATCTTTGTTTGATCTCCGGAAACCAAGTAAGCAAAAAGTAAAACTCCTCTCACTGTAATATTCTCTGTACATTACTCTCCAATTGATTTGTGTCTGCTTTAAGAATGCTATCAAAATTCTGATCAAGTTCAACTCAGCAAGAACTGAAAGCAAAAACATTGGAAACTGTTTTGTGATGAAGTGCAGTCGGACACTGGCTGAGACTTTCTGTTTATGTTAAGAAAATGTTGGAAATCAAGGGGTAGCAGAAATCAAATTTCTGCTGCTAGACATCCTAGGGGCAATGTAATTTTTCTCCACTGAAAGTCTATGGTCCATTGAACAAAAGGGTGGGGAAATCCAAGCCATTGAATTAATACTCGGGATCAGATTTCAGCTGATTACTTTGCAATGCTAATTCTCTATGTTTGTATGATGGAAGATATCCAGGATAAGGATATTATCCATTTATTCTGTAATAAATAAATAAAAATCCCCAACTAAGCTACTCAGAGCATCAGTTTCAGTGCTGGGATTCAAAATTTTTTACTACTGGTTCTGTGGGCATGGCTTGGTGGGCATGGCAGGGAAACGATACTGTAAAATCTCCAGTCAGAGGTGGTATTTGCTGGTTTTCCAAACTACTCAAAATTTCCACTACCAGTTCTCCAGAACTAGTCAGAACCTGCTGAACACCACCTCTGACCAATTTGATATAATAATGAAGGCATCAATCTAAAAAAACAGTTCTATGAGAGGTTAGGATTGGGACTCTACACCATAAAGTAGCAACCATATATTATAAGAAAACACAGCCACAACATTTTGAAAGTATTAGGTGTATGCTGGATCTATAAACTCAGAGAAAATCAAGATTGCTTCAACATTTATTTGTTTGTTTATAAAGTCTACATCCCATTTCCAATTATTTTATGAAGAAATTGAAAAAGAATCATCTGTAAATTGTAAATATAAAACATATATGAAAATGGATGTGAGGTAGAAAAAAAATGGATGCAAATCAAAATAATATAAAACTGTCACACAGGAAAGACATAAATGAACAGATGGGACTTCAATGGATGCCTTAATAATATCAGAATGAAGGATGGGAAACATCCTCAAAAGCTGACATCAGGAAGCCCTGTCTGGGAGTGACTGGGAGATGACAATCCACAATCTGGGACACCAAAAGTAGAACCTTCCCCAAAGCTCTTAGTCATTAACACAGAAAAAGCTCCACTAGACCTCCTGATTTCAAGTTGTTTGGGGTTAGGAATTTTCTCCATGTGGGTGAAGTAGGTATTGGAATAACTTTTTTATGGCAGTCCAGCTTTCTGCACTTCATTCCTGGTCTTTGAACTATGCTAGGTCTCTGGAAACCTGATCTTCTCCTCATTCTTGATTGAATTCTGCTATTTTTTTTTAAAACCCTCTGTTCTCATGTTGGACTCTAAGCCAACATTTGACCCAAAAGCTTGCTTTTCTCAACTTATCGCAAACTTTTTCTGCAGCTAAGCTAATACTTTATTTGTTCAACCAGAATGTTTTTACCAGAATGAGTTCAACCAGAATGTTTTTACCAGAATGAGTTCAACCAGAATGTTTTTATAGCTTGACACCCTTTTATAAAACCCTATTGTGTTATTTTTGGTAATACCTTTAGTAATCTTTTCACCAATATAGCTGTTAAAATAGTAGCAACAATATTTAGCAAAGAAAGTAGGCAATAATTATTGCACTAGGTGGGAGCAGAACTTTGCAGTAAGAAGCTGGCAGGGTTTTATTTTTATTAAATGTTTAAAATACAGGTGCTACCAATTCCATATGGGTTATCCCATAGGGCTAATCCCATATGTTCCAAGGGCTGATAAAATATATCAGGAATGTCACTGATTTTGTGTAACATTAGGTGCTCAATCAAACACTTGATGATATATCAGAAATTTCTGGACGTTTTATTAAATTTTAAAATTATGTGTTTGCCAGTTGTACATAATTTTGATAACATTCTAAACATTAATAATTGGTTGATTTTGCTCCCAAAGAAGATATTATTTTACTTTGTTACAAACATTTCATACAAGCACCCAGTCATTTCTCAGGTTTTTCTCCCTGTTCTCAATAAATTTGTTACTTTAAAAAAAAATATTCTGTGTCCAAAGGATAAAACTGGTTCGTAAACATAAAAGCATGATATGCTTCCTAAAAATTTTTTGCAACAGACTCCTTGAACACTTCGAGTTCAGTTTTCTATGTTGTGATACATGTATCTTTTTACGCCTGGGGTGATAGGCTAGTAATAAGCACTAAAATAATAACCCATACTATTCCCATATTAGTGGACTATTTGTGGAAAAAATGGTAAGTCTTTCTTTTGCTATTTAACAAACTGATTGTTTCAGCAAGGAGATGTTTAAAAAGCCTTCTTCCATTAACTGGGATATTTTTATTCAAAGTCAATGATATTACCACTATTTACATGGTCAAAAGTTAAAATTGTTGCATATCTCATCTAAATTAGCTTCAAAAATGGTATTAAAAATAACTTGAAATGTGCGCTAAGAGGTAGATAACACAGAATGTTGGAATTTAACTTATATCTAGATGTGCATTACATTAAATCTTAGATATATATGCAAAGGATATTGTGACTTTTGACATTTGATTTCTTTTTTGAAATATTAGTGCAAGCCAATAATGGATCTAAAACTAAAGGCTTTTTATTTTTTGCTTGACCACTGTAGCCGCATTAACGTTGAGAGCTACCTTAGTCTCCAACTCAACTCAAAGGACTGGCTGTCACCTTCAAAGCCTCCATTTTTCACCATCTCAGCTCATCCTTTTAGATCTGGGTAGAAAAGGCTCCCTCTGGATCCCCATCGTTAAAGCCCATGTCCCACTGCACCAACGGATGCAAAGAGGATGTAAAACGTTAAAAAAAGCTTGCCATCCATTGGAAAAACCTATGCATCTGTTGTGTACTCACTGCATACGTGTTCCATACGCTTTCTCCTTTGAGCATCCATCCACTGAGATTTCATCCGCTCAAGAAGTTTTGAGCTGCACAAAACTTTGTGAACGGATGAACTTTCCGCTGTGTACATGTAAATCCGTGACATACGAGCAACAAACGTTCTACGTCCATTTATAATCCGTTAAACGTCGCTGTATCCTCTCTGCATCCTCTGGGCATCCCCTCAACTCACATCCGCTGCAGCTGAAAACGGAAAGAGGGAGGAAACAAAAGGTACATGGAACGTCTACACAGCGTTAGTAGCACGGAAATAGAAAGGATGAGCAGTAAACGGTTTGCATCCTATATACATCCTCTAGGCTTCCTATGAACATCCGTTTAACATCCCCACTACATACTACCCACGTCCATTCTTTTCCTTTCTTTTCCGTTCTGTTTATGCAAATTTTTGCCACTTTTTGGAGGCGAATGACAACGGATGGAGCCACCCCCAAAATTTGCTCGTCCGCTGTGTCCTTTTTGCATACATTTTGCATCCATCAGCCAGTGTGACCTGGCCTTAAGGAATGGCCTCTGCAGGAATCAGGGGTTGGACTGTCTCAGACACTGCCTGAATTTTCTAGGACAACCTTCCCAGCCTGATATCAGATGGGCTATAACTCTGTTATTTTTCTGTAGAGCTATTAAGATCTTGTGTTTGGAGGCTCAGGGTATGTTTCTTCTTTCATTGATGTTGATTGCATACGTGGGCCGTGGATATTCCTCAGAGCTCTAATAACTCACATATAGTTGAGTTTTTAATTTTGTGCTGTTTAGGAGTTTGTAAGCAATCTGGCATGAGGTACAATTGGAGTGGCTATATAACAGCAGTTTGAATTTATTTCAAAATAAAGTCTTTAAGCCCATGTTACACTGCACCAACGAATGCAAAGAGGATGTAAAACGGACAAAAAAAGCTTGCCATCCGTTGGTTAATGCGATGTACTCACTGCCTCCGTTTTGCTTCCTCCTATCCGTCCAGCATCCGTTTATTGACGTTTCATCCGCTCAGAAAGTTTTTGAGCTGCACAAAATTTTTGCGCGGAAAATGTATCCAATTCGTCTGTTTCTGCATCCGCTATGCATCCGCTACAGGCATCCGTTCTGCATCTGTTACGCATCCCGCTATATCTGCTAGGCATCCGCTGCGCATCGCGCAACTCGCATCTGCTCGGACGCAGGAGAAAGCGAACGGATGCAGAACGGATGCAGAATGGATGCCAAGTGGAAACAAAGCGTTTAAAAGCGAAAAAAACGTCCGCAGAGGGGACTTATCTCGGATATTAAGGATGTCTACAGGATGCCTAGAGGATGCCTAGAGGATGCCTAGAGGATGCAAAGGGACACCTATACTGCTATAAAAAGGGGGAGCAACACATCTGATTCACTTCAGAACAGCAGCCCTGCGGTGCGGACCTCGCAGCCTTCATCTGCCTCTTCCTCTTCCACAGCATCCAGTCATGTCCACCGTGGATCGTAACACAGTTCTTTTGGCAGCCACCATCCTTCTGCAGTGCGAAGCCATCTACAGGCTCTGTGAACTGTACTACGGGAAGAAAAAGGGGCGGCCAAGAAGCGTCTGGGTACGAAGATGGTTCGCCAGAAGAGCAGAGGACGGGCTGTACAACAAGCTGATGGTGGAGCTCAGGAGCGAAGACACTCGGGCATTCCAGAATTTCATGAGGATGCCTCCAGCCATGTTTGACGAAGTTGTGCAGTGGCTGACACCCAGGTTGACCAAGGCAAAACACCAACTTCCGGCCCAGCCTGGAACCTGGGCTCAAGGTGGCACTCACTCTGCGCCACCTGGCCTCAGGGACTACCTACAGGAGCATGCAGTACGGCTGGAGGGTGCCACCCAACACCATCAGCATTGTGGTCAGAGAAGTAGTGCAGGCCATCATCGAAGAATACAAGGAGGAGCTCCTCCAGTGCCCCTCCACTGAAGAAGGATGGAAAGAAAGTTGCAGAGCAGTGGTATCAGAAGTGGAACTTCCCCCACACTGTTGGAGCCATAGATGGCAAGCACGTGGCCTGCAAAGCTCCAGCCAAGTCAGGGTCCACTTATTTCAATTACAAGGGCTTCTTCAGCATCATCCTCTTCGCCATGGTCAATGCTGACTACAAGTTCATGTACATCGATGCTTCAGGCAATGGTTCATCTTCAGATGTGAAGGTATACACAACGCCAGTCACCTCAAGGAAGGGCTGGAACGCAACCTCATCATGGGCTTCCCAGATCCAGAACCCCTGCCCAACGACACACAAGATGTGCCCTACTTCATCGGGGGGGATGACGCCTTCTCCCTCACAACCTACCTCATGAAGCCTACACCTCCAGACTCCTCACCCGTGAAGAGAGGACCTTCAACTACAGGCTGTCCAGGGCAAAGCGGGTGGTGAGAAACGCCTTTGGCATCCTGGCCAACAGGTTCTAGGTACTTCTCACCACCATGCAGCATCGCCCAGAGACCGTGAGGAGGATCGTGGAAGCTTGCTGCATCCTGCACAATCTCATGCGCACCCGCTACCCAGTCTTGCAGAACAGGCTCGTGGACCTCCAACAAGGCAATGGGGACATGGAGCCTGGGGAATGGAGGCAAGGGCGAAACCTGATAGACACTGAGGAGTACAAGGCCCCAACAGAGCCTCACGTGAAGGGAAGAAGCAGAGCAACCTCCTGAAACACTGGTGCAATTCCCCAGCTGGAGCAGTGGAGTGGCAAGACAGGATGATAGATGATTAATGGATGCTTCCTTCAGCCTGTCTCATCACATGGATGAAATTGGGCCATGTATGTTGGGTGGGCCTACAATGAACAGGGCATTTAATAAAGAGTTGTGTTTATGTTGACATGTGTGGATGATTGATTACATTATTATTGATAATAAAGGGCCATAGGTGTGGCACCTTGGGAGGGTGGACCATATAGTCCCACTATGCTTGCACTGGAGGTTTATCTATCCCACAGCTATTACCCATCCCAAAGGTATCCCTGCCCAACCCACTGCTATCTTAACCCATCCCAAAAGCATGCAAAGGCTTAAACCATTTCTAAAAGTTTCCACCAAGACTTTATTAAAAAAAAGAAACAAAGCAAGTATATGAATCAAAGAAAACTTTATTAACAAGAAGCTATAAAACAAAAATGAGTCTCTGGCACTCCTCTTGGTCGCTCAGTCTCAGGGGTGAAGGGTGCAGGTGCTGTGGAGGTGGCTGGTGCTGGAGTGCTTGTCATCAGTTCCTCCAGAAGCAGAAGCAGCAGAAGCGCCAGCCCCAGAAGAGCGAGCCCATGCTGCAGAAGCCCCAGCAGAACCAGAGTGAGGGCCAGGGGGCGGGATGGTAGCCCTGTCCCTCTTGCAAGGGCTGGCAGCAGATGGCTGAGGCTTGCTGTGCTTCAGCATGGTTGTGGGTTGCTGGCTGGTAGGGAGGCTGGCAGGAACCAAGGCTGGCAGGGAGGCAGGCACACAGGCTGGCAGGAAGGCTGGCAGGAAGGCAGGCACCAAGGCTGGCAGGAAGGCTGGCAGGCAGGCAGGCACCAAGGCTGGCAGCAGGCAGGCACCAAGGCTGGCAGGAAGGCTGGCAGGAAGGCTGGCAGGAAGGCTGGCAGGGAGGCAGGCACCAAGGCTGGAAGGAAGGCTGGCAGGCATGCAGGCACCAAGGTTTGCAGGCAGGCATGAACCAAGGCTGGCAGGCAGGCAGGCACCAAGGCTGGCAGGCAGACAGCAAGGCTGGCAGCAAGGCTGGCAGCAGGCAGACAGCAAGGCTGGCAGCAAGGCTGGCAGCAAGGCTGGCAGCAAGGTTGCAGGCAGACATGCAGCAGGACAGGCAAGGCAGTCGATGTGTCTGGAAGCAGGTCTTTCCTCTGAATGGCGACCTGCTTCCGAGCTGCTTCCGTTATATCACGGGGCTGACGCAATGCATCCTCCCTGCATGCGCAATTAACACTCGCATCCGCTAGGCTTCCGCTGTGCATCGCTATGCATCCGCTTCATCCGCTGTGCATCCGTTCTGCATCGCTGTATCCGTTCCGCATCCGCTTTGCTGCGGGCCCCCGGAAGCCTAGCGGATGTGCCATCCGCTCCATCTGCTTCCATCCGCTGGGCTTCCGTTCCGCATCCGCTTTTCATCCACCCTGCATCCTCCCCGCGTCCGTGTTATCCGCTCCGATTATGCAAATTTTTGCCCCTTTCTTCTGAGAGCGGATAACAACGGATGGAACATTTTTCTTGTCCGTTGTGTCCATTTTGCATCCGTTGGGCAGTGTGACTGGACCTTTAAGTTTGAAGGTCCATGTTTGAACTAGACACACATTGGGTTTCCTATTTTTCAGTATTAATTTCTAACTTTTCATCTGCTCTGTTTCAGTTCATCTTTGCATCAGCTGTCTCTGTTTTGATTTCAGGAACTGCTGAGGAAGATTATGTGGAAATTTGGCCACCAAATCCTGTGGTGAAATTTGGAGGCTCTCTAGACCTGAATTGCACAAGCACTTGTGAAAATATCGGTATTGAGTCTGCCTATACAAAGGTTCCCATAGAAAATGGATCCAATTGGAAAGCATTTCGCCTCAGCAATGTGGACTATTGGGCAGCCAGCCCTTTGTGCTATGCTGACTGTAAGACTGGACAGAAGAAATCTCCAAAGGCAAACATCATTGTTTATAGTAAGTCACTTGCTGGATTGTCTCAATTATTCCCTAGTGTTACCCAAACTGGAGAATTTTAAGATGATTGGATTTCAACCTCCAGTCCAGAATTCTCCAACCAATATGGTCTTTACTAAGAATTCTAGGAAGTGAAGTCCACACATCTCAAAGTTACACAGTCTGGGAACTATAGCTTTTTGATTTTGTGTGGGAATAGGATGGCTCCCAGCCTTTCATAACCCAGCCGAGTCAGGAGAAACTCAGGAAAGGATGCAGTTGCATCAAGAAGCAGAGTGTCAACCATGACATTTATCTATAGAATCTAACTAGCCAAATGTAGTGGCCATGGATCTGGTATATGGCATTCTATTTTATCAATAGAAAGAACCTTCACAAAAGGCTTCTGATTTTAGCTAGATAAATGGCAAAAAATTGGAAGGAGATGCAGATTCAAAGGGTACCTTACTCGAACATACAATACCTAGAGTCCCTCTTTGAAGGAAATGGGCAGTTTAGAAATATGAAATATAAATAAAAGATAAAGGTTTTCCCTGCCCAGTTGTATCTGATTCTGAGTCTAGGGGATGGGGTTTGTTAGGGATAACATTGTTTTACCCTAACTGGTTTAGGTAAAATAATAAATAAGTAATCCTGGTTTATATGTT
>BHFT01047202.1:0-35662 GCA_004320025.1 Laticauda laticaudata | reverse complement strand
ACATACATATATACATACATACATACATACATACATACATATTATTCTTAAAACTGTCAGCCTGGTAAGGTCTTGTGGAAATACACCAAATGCACTTCAGATATGAAGTGCCCTGAGTGTCGCAGTCAGTTTTCAGTCTGGAGAAAGTGCACCACAAGTATTTGACTTTAATGCATGTAGTGCCATGAAATGTGGAAGATTGGATTGTTCATTGATTGGTTAATCATGAAATTGTTGAAGATGATCTGCTTCTCCCTGTCTTCCCAATCCAATTTTGTCATCAACTGAATGTTTTTAAAATGTTACAAATCAGACAAGGTTATAAATTCAATTTCTTTGAGTGTCTCATTCACAAAACAGAAATGATTGCCTAATTCATTTGCCTCAAGCTGACAAGAAGGCTCTTCAACAGAAGCATTCTGCAAAAGGGTCATTCTCAATGTCCTCACCACTTTGTAAAATGTTTTGAAATCTTCAATAAATCTAAAGACACTTTAAAGGATAGGCATCCTCTCGGAATTCACAGTTTGCATACTAGTAGTTAGCATTCTTTAACCTTCTAATTTGAACCAGTACAAAAATCTATACTGAATCCATGATTTTTTTTTAAAAAAAAGGAGGAGAAGAATAAATGATACTGTTGATACAGTAAAGGCAAAATGGTGTTAAAGTAAATAGTGGCAAAATATTAAGTTACATTTTAGTGTCTGATGTTCATTTGCATAACGAAGCAGAGCATCCTTTTGGACTTTTCTTATTTTAATTTGCTTAGTCTAATTTACTAATTACATATTATTCAGGGGTGGGATTCTACTGGTTCTGACCGGTTCTGCAGAATCCCTTGTTAACTTTCTAAGCAGTTTGGGGAACCGGTAGTTAGAAGAAATTTCCTTTTTTTTCCCCACCCTTATTACATTCTTGGCAGTATGCCAAGACTTACTGTCTCTGAAGGAGGTTATTTTTGTTCACTTTCTTAAAGGGGAAGGGTTATTTTAAGCTTTTTACACTGCTGTTGGGAGGAGATACTCCCCTGGATATACTTCCAGCCACATGCAACAATCAGCATTTTGAAGAAATAATTGAATAACCAGAAATGATCTTTTTATGACAAGGAATCAAGATGAGTGACATTCAGCAAGGCTTCTTGGCTAGCTAGAAAGATTGACATTTAAACGTGAGTTTACAAACCCTTTCTGAGTTTTGGTCTAAAACTGGTTTTTGGTGAAGTTTAATTCTGTCCTTGGTGATGTTTAATCCTATGTTTACTGATGGAATAATTTTTCCTTTCCATCTTTGTTTGGAAGGAAAAAGATTAATCTCTGTACCTGAAAATAAACTGGGTTGAGAAATCCAGTTCCTATGTCTATTTGTTCTGGTAATTGGTTTAACAAGCATCAGCCACTGTTGTGATTTAATTATTTGTATTGTGTTTAGTTTTTTTCCTGTCTAATGGTTTTTTTTTCTATCTGGGGAGGGGGTCTTCCTTCACTGCTTGACTGATGTCTGGTACTGTCCTTTTGGGGTGTACTTCCAAGAGGCAGGATGCAAGCTTGGCACTGATTTTTTTTACAGCCTTTCTGGGGGACATGTGACTTTTCCTTAAATCTGGATGATTTCCTTCGATATCTTGTGAGGTGAGTGAGACCAGCTGGTATCTTAAAGTAGTATAAATGGTTCTAAGGATTGCTTTTCCTGGATGTGCTCTTCTGGAGAGCTTAAATGACCTCTCTGCTAAAGGGTTTCACTTTATGAGTAAGAGTTGGCTGTTGATAGTTATCATTGCATTTTAACTATTTTTATTCCTCAAGGTGCTCTCTTCCTCAAGGTGTATCTATTTCCACAACCTAAAGAAAAGCTACATTTGCAAAGGGCTAGGGTGGAAAGAAAGTGACAGCATTGTTATTTTTATACTCGGGAGGCAGCGAGCAATCATATTGTGATGGATGGATAGATACATAGATATGTAGGTAGATTGATGGATAGATTAAAATAAAAGTAAATAAAATAAAATATTGTGATCAAGAGAAATCCCATGATTCTGGCAGCTACGACAAAACTAAGATGCAGAGTTTTCCAGCGAGACAAATAGGCAGTCTAGAAGCAGGCCAACTGGAGTTCATAAGGTTGCTAACACAGAATGGTCACAAATGAGGTTTTCTATTTTCCTTGAAGGAAGACCACTTTCCTGCTGGATAATCATGATTTACCTTCAGTTTTCATCAGTGGTAGACTGATTTATATTTATTTTTTTATTTTCTTTCAGTTTCTCACAAAAAAAATCCAGAAGAGGTTTCTAAATAGAAATAAAATTGGTCAAAGGCTTCTCTTTAATCAAAGCTGTCAATTTTGCTGTCGCTGCCATTCCATCATGTTCACCATCCATTTTCCATTGTAGGTATTTGTGCATATGAAAGTTTTGCTATTGTTTTCATATATAAAAGCAAAGTTTCATAAGATATTTCCTTTATTAGTCCATTAAACCTGAAAGAAGAGCCTCTATTTTTAATTGTGCATTTTACTTTTAATATCTTCTGAATCAAAATACATTCTTGGTTTCCAGCTTTCCTACATGTCCACCAAATATTAAATTCATGTAGAAAGTGAGAATAAAGTTAAAACTCTATTGAAGCATTTTCCTATCCTATAATATACAAGAAGGAACAAACAGTTAGATATGGGGAAATTTTGAATGAAAAGGGTGAACTTAAATCTATGCAAAAACTAGAGGAACAAAGTATAAAGATGAACTGGTTTTCTTATGCACAAATACATTCAAAGTATGATAAAGATTTTAAAACAGAAAGTTTTTATGATAAATTGACTGATTTGGATAAGATTTTGACAGGTACTAATGAAAAGGTGATATGGATATTTACTAGAAATTAAACTAGAAGAAGAACTGTGGTTTCAAAATTATAAAATGACAATGTCAACAGCATTTAAACAAAAATTGTATAAGTTGTTTTACAGATGGCATTTCCCCCCCAACAAGAATANGTCATCAGATACCTGGCTCATATTACCATATGTGGTGGACTTGTGCGGATGCAAAAACATATTGGACTAAAATCCACTCATCATTGGAAAAAATAACTAAAAAGCATATAGATTTAAAACCAGAGAAATTTTTATTGGGAATTCTACCTGATACATACAGAAAACATATATTTTTAAAATGATTTGGCATTGATGATTGATATTCTCAATGAAATATCTCTTCTGTCAAATGCACCGCAAAGAAGAAATACCGACAGCATAAAGGCCGAAAAACTTGTGCTGAGATCAACTAAAGCATTTGAAATGCTCTGACAGGTTGATGGATTAATTACTTCAGAAATCTTCAAAAATATAAAATTTGTACACAATCATTGATTTGTTGGACTTCCTTGGGAAAGACTCTTGTCATAAAACATTTTTTATTTTTTATACATCTCTTCAAGTGGGCAACATGATTTCAGGTTACAACATTTATACACAGTCATATTTATATTTCCAACTTTCTTATCCAATTTCATATCAAATCATAATCTATTCCACTGATCTTTAAAAAAGTTCTGTTGAGGTAATTCCCTGTTAGGAGAATGAGCGCATATAGGGAGACGTATCTGAGAGTAGTATTTGAATAATACACACACATCACACAGATACACTGCACAGTAAATGTAGGTTTTTACTTCCAGAAAGGTTTAAGCATAGTCCAAAATAGGCAGTCCAAAGTCATTCACAGGTAAATCAGTCAGTTTTTCAATCCAGGGATAATCCAAATATCGAAGTCCAGTGTCAAAAACAGTTCAGTATCAGACTTACATCAAATCAGTCAATTAGGAAAAATGTAACAGCAATACTCTTCAATAGAAGGAAACAGAGACTGACTCACACTCTCTTCTGAGACTCAGACTAAACAGCCCAGGTTTCTGGCTCCATCTTATGGCCGTTTGAGAAACCACACCTAATTACAGTTTTTCATTTTCCTAAAGATACAGTTTTAAAATGTTTATCCTGGTTTATATATTTCTAACCCAAATAACTGTTAGGTGACTCATATTCCTAACAAGTTCTTATTATTTCAATTCAATATTAAAAACATTTCATCCTCACATATATTTTCCAGTCTTTATCCCCTATTATTTCCATTTTCAGCTTACCACCTATTTTATTTTACATTATTCATTATTATTATCTTCTCTAACTTTGTCCGAGCCAATATATTAATAAACAAACAAAAATGGGGTATAAAAATTAAAATAAAACTAATATATTTCAGGATCACATTGTATATCCCCAATCTACTAATAAATTTTATATTTATTCCAGATATATTCATACCATTTATCATATTATAATACTTCTCATTACCAAATTACTTTTATTTTCACTGTAATCCTTTCCTGGTTTACCATATTCTCTAATTTTCTTTCATATCCTTTTATGTATAATCAATTACATTTTCTATTTTATTCTAATATAAAATTGTATTACAATAAAGACAAAGAAAAAAAGAGAAAAATTAAGTTTCCTTTTTTGTTTCCATTAGCAAGTTTAACCTATAAACATTTTACTTATAATTTTATTACCACCCTTTTTGCGCCCATAATAGCATTATTTTTTCTTAGTCACCATATCTTCTGTTTTTGTAATATATTTTGAATAATCAATTACAGTTTTAATGTAATTAGTATATTAAAAAAATGAGGTTCGATTACAATAAAACCCATTCTTTAATTTCTTTTACTTCTATCATCATTTTATCTCATGTATAATTGTATATAATAATCCTAAGGTAATTCTCAATAAGTTTTTAAAGTTCAATCTCCCCAATCTTATATTTTTCTAAAAAAACCAAAACAAAAATATATTTCCCATTTGGCATCCCCCCTTTATTTGAGTATCATTTTAACCCTTACTCTAAATCCTCCTTGGCCTTATAGTTTCCTTATAATTCTAAACTAGCCTTTCCCCTTTCTAAAGCTTTCCACCGTGCAGGTGACTGAGTACCTGCCGCTCCCGCGTATTCCTTTTGAAATTTCACGGATTTGAAAAATCACAGCCCCTAATCCCCCGGAAAATATTTGTGAACACGGGGATCTCAACCAGGTCCCCCTAAGTCTAAAGCTGTTTAGGGTTCAGTCTCTGGTTTTCCAACGTCCCAAATCTGACATATGCTGGGATACCAGACGCTTGATTGTTTTCCAGGAGAGACCATGGAGAAGGTAGGATCCGGAAATCCACCTCTATGTTGCCACTGCTGGCCTCAATGCTGACCTGCACGTGCACTTTTTCGGGCATCGCAGTTGTGTTCGAGTGCCCAATGTGACCGCTCCTAGTTGGTCTCCCTCCTTCCAGCGAGTTTTCGCTTGAGCCGCTTGTTTCCTGCTTTTCCGTTAGGCTCCATTATGGTTCTTCTGCATGCCAGCTTCTGGTCTCTGGGGGCGGAGTGGTGCTGTCACGTCGCTTCAGACGCTGTAAGTCCTCTTGTTTCAGCAGACCTATCTTTTGGCAATGTAGTCACCCTTTTTGTCACAGTGC
Source organism: Laticauda laticaudata (assembly GCA_004320025.1). Lineage (NCBI taxonomy): Eukaryota > Metazoa > Chordata > Lepidosauria > Squamata > Elapidae > Laticauda > Laticauda laticaudata. Next base: position 30,136 of record BHFT01047202.1, on the reverse strand, counting down.
TGCGCTACTATAGCATCTAGGAAACCAGGCAATCTGAACGGGGGTGGTTCCCTCTGCACCCGGCGCCACTGAAACACCAACTTTACAAAAACCTGTCCATTCCCGTCGGGTTCCCTTCTTGACTGGAGTACTGTGAGATCTCTAATCGGTCAAAAAATCCTCCATGCTTTGCGTCTTCAGAAGGGAATCAATGTTTCCCTCGTGCCGTGCGTGTTCGTGGTCTTCTGGCTCGCTCTGCTCTAATTTGTCCAGGGCTAGGGTTGGTTCTGTGCGGCCTCTCTAATAAGTTGGGCTCGCTTGTTCATCTGCCACATTTTGGCCACTGACTTTTTCAACGGCCTCGGCTGCGGTGGCTTCGGCGATGGCTTCGGGGAACTGTTTGATGTCTGTTCGCTACCATTCAGTCAGCTCTTGGGAGCAGCAGAGCTGTTCCCATTAATCTGTGTATGCCCAACCACATGGTCTCTCATAGCCTCGTCCATTCGAGAAGAAACCCGCACCTACACCCGATGTTCCTTACGGGCCACCACGAAGTCTCCAGATACTTTCGCCTTCCTTCTGAATTCCCTCCTATAAAATTCATACCTCCGCGAGTGAGGTTGGGTACGGCTGGTGTGTAATGGCTTCCTTAGCAGCCAGTCCAGGGTATGTACCATTGACCAATCTCCGTCTATCACATCTTGGTGGTCCTGGCCATGCGCCTTGGCCATCTTGAACACTGCAGGCCTGCGGTGTGTCAGGAACACGGCCCTCATACTTCCTGATGCATCATTGGCGTCCTTCAGAGTTTGTTGCTCTTATTCTCTTCTGCTTTCCATAGTTTCTCTTGTTGCTTCTTTTTGCTGCTTCTCTCTGGTTACACCTATACGTTCTTTTGCGTCCCCCTGTATTCTATTTTTTTTTTTTTTTTTTTTTTTTTTTTTGTGTGTGTTTTTCTAATTATCTTTTTTTTTTTTTTTTTTTTTTTTTTGAACCCCTAATATTGCCTACCTGATCTCACCCTAAAGCCATTTTCTTGTTTTTCTCATCGAGTCGTTCTCTTCTTTTATTTTTCAGTCTTATTCACCCCTCAAGTCCTTAATATGTAGGTTTGTTGTTTTTAGTCATGAGCAAATCTAGATTTATAGCGACAGCTCATCACCTCATTAGGGTTCCTTTGCGATTGTTTAAGCCTGTTACTTTTAGTACCATCAGCTCATTATTTTACAGTGTCGGGAAACACCCTTAATTATTGCGTCATCCCCACGATCTATCCTAAAACTGCGGCCTATTGCCTTCCTTTATCGCTGTCTTCCTCTCTGGCCTCCGTCTTTTTTCTTTCTCTTTTCTTTTAGCGATTGTTTTTATTTTGCATCCTATAAGCCCAAAGTCCCTCTATTTTTTCCCCACCCTTTCTTCTTCCGTACCTTCTCTCCACACCCGATTTTCTTCCACTCTTTCTTCTATCTTTTTGAAAGTTTCTTCTTAATCGTCTGTTTTTCTTCTGTGATTAGGTCCTCTTGGGGGTCTGCATTTTAGCCCTATGCCTTCCGTGTTTTCTTATATTTCGTGTCGTTTGTTGATCCCCTTTGCGTATTTTAGTTTTATAATACTAGTCTCATCAACTCAGCTCGCTTTATGATTGTTTTTTGTTATTTTCTTTGACTCTCCTTTTCAATAGTGGTCTATTGTTGCAGTACATGGCTCCCTATTTCTCTCCTTTCTGCTACATGTCTAAAGCCCTAGTGCTTCGTTCGTCTTCTTTTATATTCTTTCCTCTTTAACTTTCTTCCTTTGTTCTTCTTTGTGTAACTGCAATTTCGCTCACCTTAATTTTTTCTTGCGCGTGATTCCCAATACATTCCATTTTTCTTTCTCTTTACATTTCCTTTCTCAAAGTTTGCAGTTCTGATTGTTATTCTTTTATTTGTTATTACAAAGTTCAGAGTCTTCTTATTTCGTATATTTGCTCCAAAGATATCTATTTATCTCATTTCTCTTGTTTAGTTCTTCTTTTTCCTTGTCACAATCAATCACCCAAAACAGTCCAATGATATTATCTTCTTGTCCTTTGCTTACAATCTTTTTTTTTTTTTGTACTTCTGGGGTTATTGTTATAACACAGTCTTTTATTTTATTTCATTTCTCATTCACACATTTATAAGACCAGTAATATTCCATGAAACCATACAGGAAAAAGTGCCTTTAACCATTAGATGGTGCTCTATAGGGAGAAAGGGAGAGAGGGAAAGAGAGAGAGAGAGGGAAAGAGAGAGAGAAGAGACAGGGAAGAGAGAGACAAGAGACAGAGAGAGGGAAAGAGAGAGAGAGAAGAAAGAGAGAGGGAGGGAAACAGAGAAAAAGACAAGAACCAAAGAGTGGGGGAGGGAAAGAGAGAAAGAGAAAAAAAAGATACACACAGAGAGGGGGAGGAAGAGACTTGTTGATTGTAAGGTCCTTGGGGCTGAGAATTGCTGCAAAACCGAGTTTCCTGAAGTGGACCACTAGACTCCTAAACAATTAAAAAAATTATCTAGTTTAAAAAAGAAGTCAACCAAAAGAGCAACATGCAGACAAAAGCAAATAAAAGACCCCCAGGAGCAAAACAAATTAAAATTTAATTTGTGTGTATTATTTAAGGAACTGCTAAATTGGCAAAATGGATTGCTAAATTGGCCATGTCCAGCCATCACATGACCACCTAGCCACGCCCACCCATCTGGTCTGGACCCCCAATGGTCTGAGGGATTGTGAATCAGCCTCCTATTTAAAAAGTTAATGGGCCCCTGACTTGAGGGGAGGGCAAGAATTAATGAGTGGAAGATTATTAAAGAGAGATGCTATCTACAATTAAGGACATTCCTAATAGTGAAAACAATTAATCAGTGGAATGGCTTGCCATCGGAATTGTGGGTGCTCTATCATTTTCAAGATGATAGAGGTTTTCAAGAAGAGATTGAACAGCCAACTATGTGAAATGGTATAGGGTGTAAGCAGGAACTTGGACTACAAAATCTTTAAGGTTCCTCCCAACCTATTATACTATGTTCCATGTTCTAATACCTGTATAGCCAAAACTAGGATGTGGAGTGATGCAAATTTCTATATTTCCTAAAATTCCTAAATTTTATTCCACTTCATTAGTTGATATTTGTAGAAGAAAGGAAGTAGAATGCATATAGTGATCACATTCCATTTTAGGGGCAGAAAAAGGGGGACAGTTTGTAGAAGCATCTATGTATTTTTCATCTACCAGTAGCTCTAAACTAAAGTTGAATAAAATATGCATTTTCCTGGATATTGTTACAAATGTGTTTTCTGCAGAAAAGAAGGACATATGCTTGTACTTATTTGGATTTGCAGCAACATAATATGAGCATTTAGCATCTTCATAGGACCAAATTATTCTCTATCCCTAATATGAATGGCAGAGAGGGCAAGTTTTTAATTTTCTTTAAGATTAAACAAGTTGTTTTCTTTTTATACTTTAATATATTTGTATTTTGAGATGTTAACCTTTTTTGTAACTTGGACAAATTTAAAAAAAGGTATTGATTATTTCTCCAGAAATGACAAGGGAATTGTGTTGATAATTTTCCAGTTGCTGAGGCTACAGAATCTTCAGAAAAATAGGAATTAGAGCCCCAAATTACTTACTTTTGTGATGTGCAAAGTCATACTTAACATCATTCCTAATATGGCCCTAGTATAACTTTGGTTGGTTATCCCATCCCCAATATGAAACTACAATAAGCCAGGATTGCCAAATCTAAAGGCATAATTTTCCATCTGAAGAACAGACTTTTTAGGTTCTTAATAATTCACAGCATAAATACCTGTTTGGACCAGCTATTTTTCTTTTTTAAAAAAATAAGGAGAGCGAAATAAAAACCAGCCCTCATGGCAAGCAAAAAATGGGGAACCCCTGTGAAAGTACACCTGAGCAATTCATTCAGTGAAAGTTTTGTCTTCCTCCTTCCTCAGTCTATGTCACCTGAGAAGCCTCCTAGATAGGATTAGGGTCACTCTGAGACTTTTAGAGAGTTATGAGACTGGGAAGATGGAAGGGAAATTGGAAGGCAGGTGGGGAGAAATGGAGATAATTCTTACAGTTTTTCATAACATACCAGAACCAACTGCTGGTAATATGAGAGTGCTATATCAGGCGCCAAATGGATAAAACTGTAGACAGCAGAGCCAAAATGTTGATCCTTTCCAGCACCTGCAGATAGGAGACAAATAATTGGCATATGTGAAAAAGAAAGACAGAAAGAGAGTTGCTAGATGTCTCTCTTTTCTAACTGTGTCTGGCAGGAGTCCTTGCAAGGAATTTAATCAGCCAAAGTTGTTTAAAATGGGCTTTGAACAACAAGTCTGCACTGCTAGTAATAAACTTCATATCATCTGCAACTCCTGTTTGCTGACGACATTCAATTTGTTAATTCTGCAGCTGGTGATAGGGGTCAGATAGGAAAGTGATGATTGTTTCTTGACGTTCCAACTTCTGCTCACATCTTTCTCATTAATCCTTTTAGAAGCAACCAGCGACAGAGAGGTGTGGAGCTGAGGGAGGAAAATGTGAGGGCAAAAGAGAAAAGCAGACAGAATTGCTAATGCTGTTCTTTGCTTATTTGAGTGTCTGAAATGCAGAAGGAAAGGGAAGTTGTGTAGTGTAACTTGGAATACTCAGCAAAAAAACAGTTATTTAGGTTTTAAAACTTGGTGAACATTATTACATTAAATGAGTTAGGCACAATGAGATGATATATAGCTATTATATGCCAACCACCCTACACTAGAGCACAGGAACAAATCTGATCTCCAATATGGTAACTCAAATGTTAAGGGCCCAGTAAGTCATTTTCTGAGAAAGTGGGATTCATAATCAAGGATAAAAATGGAAGTAGGACATTTCCCAATGGCTTCTAGCTCTTATCTCTTGCTATTTTTAATCACATTTTTATATGTTACTTCCAGGCATTGTTGCATGCTTTTGTGTGATTAGTTATGAATGTGCTTTGATTATGTTTCTTCATAGTTTATGCTATCTTTGCATTAGTTTTTATTCATAATTTTTTCCAATCTTAATTTAGAATTAAGAATTAATTAAGAATTAAGAATTCAATCAGAATACAAGATTTTCCAATCTTACCTGAACAATGAGGTTTTAAATTGTAAAAGAATTGTAACAATCTCTTCTGTGACCCCAGCTAATTATCTGCAACTGGATGGCTCACCTAATTTGACTATGTCTCCTGGCCCACATTCTGTAACGTGGCTCACAGTTTCCATATAACATTTGCTATAATCTCAGACTGATTTCATGTCACATGTTTGGGGGAATTGTGTGAACTAAAAGAGTACTGAGAATGGCATTAAGCAATATATAGAAATGAATGACTCAGAATATGCTACAATACTTACATGTATGTATATGTGTCATTTCCCATATTTCTCTCATGGATTGCCAAATAACGTAAGAAGGCCTGATGGTAACAAGGAGTCACATAGTAATTCTAAGAACTTGATATTGCAAAACTATAGAAAACTGTCAATAAACTTAACTTGGCAGTCAATCAAATTGCAGTGATTATACAATAAGCAATACACTAATATTTCCAACGGAAGTGGGCTGGTGCAGACATAATCTAGATGCAAAGACTAGTTTAATTATTTCAGGACAATTCAGTTTAGGAGCATTCTGATTTTCTTGTAGTATGAGTTCAATCATCAGGGCAATTGTTTCTTACTTTTCTGCATTTAAATTGGGGAATACATAGTCTTCCAAATATTGATGGACTAAAACTCACATCTTTCCTGGATTGCAAGTTCAAATCCAAAAATAACTGAAGTTTTCAGCTATCTAGTTCTGAGCTGAAATAGGAATAGTAACAAAACAATTTACACTTCAGACCAAACCTAAAAAGAGAGGAATAGATATAAAAGACTGGATGTACAGAGGTTTGCAGAACCCCAGAGAAATAAGAGTCCTACGTTATATGTAACATCCTGATCTTCTGGTAAACCTGTCTTAGTGAAGCTTTTTCATATCCCTAAACATTGTCCAAAATTGTAAACCAAGAGTTTTAAATTGCTCCCAAACTATACAGCATACAATATACTACCGCATCTAAATCTGGAATAGCAACATTACAAGTTTAACCTCTAGGAGATAGACAGAGTCCTGTGATACAGCAAACAAGAATCAATATTTTAGCACCCTAAAGTGGGTACAGTGGAGGATAGAACTTGAAAAGATGAAAAAGGAATGAATAGTTTAAAACTTCAAAGTGGAAAAGTTCATGTGGGAATCACTGAATTATTGACTGCATTCAGAGCCAATGCTGGAAAACTGACCTTCACACTTCAAATATACGGATCCCCACTTAAAAAAACAAAATCTCATAGGAGCACAAACCAACTGTATATGCTGCTAGAATGAATCTCTGGAGATCTGAAATAAATATATCTATGTCAGGGGTGGGCAACTATGGCAATTTTATAACCTTTGGACTTCAACTCCCAGAATTCCTGAGCCAGTCATGCCAGCTTGGAAATTCTGGAAGTTGAAGTTCACAGATCACAAAGTTACCATGGTTGCCTACCCCTGATCTAGATCGTAGTTCCATCCACGAAGTTTTGCAACCTTGCACTTTTAATAGCAATAGAACTTAGACTTATATACTGCTTTACCATGCTTTACAGCCCTACAGCAGTTTTACAGAGTCAGCATATTGCCCCAACAATCTGGCCCTCATTTTACCTACCTCAGAAGGATGGAAGGCTGAGTCAACCTTGAGCCTGGTGAGCTTCAAACTGCCAAATTGCAGGCAACCAGCAGTCAGCAGAAGTAGTTTGTAGTACTGCATTCTAACCACTACACCGCCGCTGCTAATACTGCAATCTATATATATTTAGTTGGGATTAAGCACTCATCAGATTTCCTTTTGAGCAAGCATATACAATATAAACTTTATCTTTTTTTATTACAACAATAAAAATTGTATATAATCTTAAAAAATGAACGATAATAATAGCATAGAATATTCTTTCCTTCCAATGCAATAAAGTGTGGAGGGGGATCAAGTAAACAGTCAGTTGACTAAAGAAGACAACAAGGAAGTAAAAGGCAGCAGAAAGAAACCAGAGCTGCTTAACTCATTCTTTGCATTAGTCTTCTTGCAAAAAGAAATTATAGCCCAACCCATCAAAAACATAACTGTAAAAGGCAGACTAGAAATAAAAGTTAAAATAAGAAAAAAAAAATGGTAAGAGAACACCTGTCTGATCTTGATGAATATAAATCACCAGGACCTGATGGATTACATCCCAGAATTCTAAAGGAACTGGCAGATGTCATCTCAGAACCACTGTATCACATCTTTCAAAAAATCCTGGAGCACTGGGGAACTACCAGAGGACTGGAAAAAAGCTGATGTGGTTTCCATTGTAGGAAGTTAGCACTCACCCCTCTCCAAGAAAATTGAAATAGCATAGGAAATATTAAAAAGACAGAATATTTCCTCTAAAAAGAGTAGAAACTCAGAAACAAAAACTCACCCCCACTTTTGTTAATGGGTGGGCCATTAAGGCCTGGGCCAGAATACTTTACATAACAAAAATTTCCAATAAAACTATAGCAATTGCCAAAAGCCCTTTTAAGGGCATAAATCATCCAATAAGGCTCAACCAAGCCTGGAACTTACAGAGTTGTCCCTGCATGGCTCCATGGGAGTCTGACAACCAATCAGAATACAAGCTCAAATTCAAATCCCAACAGAGGGTATAAAACCCAGGCGCTCTCAGCACCTCAGTCCTTTTTTTCTTTTTTGATCTCTTCCTTTTTACTCTGGAGCTCCAGGCCATGTGATCCTGATATTAAACCTTCCAAACAGCCTCCATGTTTCCAGTTTCTTTTTCCCTACTTGGAACTGAATCCATTATGTGGATTTGTAACTGGCTAACAAACTGTACTTAAAGGTACTATGTCTACATGGAGGGAAGTAAACAGTGGCATTCCACAAGGTTCTGTCTTAAGCCCACTACTCTTCAATATCTTGATAAATGACTTAGTTGAGGGAATAGAAAGAGAACTCATCAAATTTGCAGATAATACTAAGATGGCAGGATTAGCCAACACCCCAGAAGACAAACCCAGGATCCAAAAAGATGTTTTCAGACTTGAACAATGGGTTCTGTCCAACAACATGAATTTCAGTAAAGAGAAAAGCAGGAAAAATCAAATGTATAAGTCCAAATTAGGCAAGACCTGGCTGAAAACAATAATTGTGAGAGGGATCTTGGAGTCTTAGTGGATGATCACTAGAATATGAGCCAGCAGCATTCAGCAGCCACCCAAAAAGCTAATACAATCTTGAGTTGTATAAACAAAAGCATAGATCACATGAAGTGCTACTTTATAAAACCTTAGTAAGTACTGCTGTATAAAATCCTAGTAAGAGGGAATAGAAAGGGGACTCATCAAATTTGCTGGCAGGAACAGTCAAAACCCCAAAAAACAAACTCAGGATCCAAAAATATCTTGACAAACTTGAACAATGGTCCCTATCCAACAAAATGAATTTCCATGTAGAGAAAAGTAAAGTCTTATACTCAGAGTTGAGCTGCACTTTCATTGACAAAGAGTTCACTCGCTTCGCTCGCATGCATCACTTTGGGGCTGAAATGCTGCTTCAAATAGGCAGCTAATTGACTCAGGAAGATCTGGTGAGTACAGCAGGGCAGTGCGGAATTCACCTGGGCAGCCTGGGTGGGGAAAAAGTTAGTTATTTAGGGAAATCATAGCACAAGGTTGGTGGGTGGGCCCAGCCAGAGATCACAGCTAGAGGTTCACCCAAACCTCGCCGAACACCCAGCAATCCACCACTGCTTACACTTAGGCAAAAAAACCCAAAAGTACATATAGGTGAAACCAGGTTTAATAGCAATAACTGTGAGAAGGGATCTTTCAGTCTTAGTGGACAACAAATTAAATATGAGCCAGCAGTGTGCAGGGGACAGACAAAAAAAAAACAGTACAATCCTAAATTTCTTCACAGAGGGACACAATCAAGATAATGTAAGGTACTAATACTGCTCTATAAAGCCTTAAGGCTCTGTCACACTGCCCAACGGATGCAAAACGTTAGTAAAAAGGACACAACGGACGAGAAAAATGTTCCATATCCTGTGTTATCTGCTACTCAGAAGGGGCGAAAATTTGCATAACCGGAGTGGATAACACGACACAGGAGGACGCAGAGGATTGAAGTGGAATGCAGAACGGAAGCCCAGTCGGATGGGAAGTGGATGCGGAGCGGATGGCACATCCTCTAGTTCTTCGGGGGGACCTCAGCAAAGCGGATGTGAATGGATACAGCGATGCGAGCAAACGCCGAGCGGATGAAGCGGATGAGAGCGGAGCCTATGGATTGCAACAGTGGAAGCCTAACGGATGCCTTAGTGCATTAAGTTGTGCATGTTGGGGAGGATGCATTGCGTCAGCCTGCGGATATAAGGGAAGCAGCTCAGAAGCAGTCACCATTCAGAGAAAGAACCTGTGCCGGATGGATTGAAAGCCTTGCTTGCCCTGCCTGCATGCCTCCTGCAAGCCTTGCTGCCAGCCTTACTGCAAGCCTTGCTGCCAAGGCCTTGCGCAAGCCTTGCTGCCAGCCTCGCCTGCCCAGCCTTGCTGCCAAACCTTCCCTGCCAGCCTGCTGTACTGCTGGCCTGCCAGCCTTGCTGCCAAGCCAGTCTGCCTGCAGCCTTGGTGCTGCCTTCCTGCAAGCCTTGGTTCATTGTTCTGCCTTGCCCAGCCTTCCTGCCAGCCTTTGGTGCCTGCCTCACCTGTACCAGCCTTCCTGCCAGGCCTGTTGCAAGCCTTGGTGCCAGCCTTGGTGGCCAGCCTTGGTTGCCTACGCCTGCCTGCCAGCCTCCCGGCCGCCTTCCTGCCAGCCTGTTCTGCCAGCCTCCCTGCAACCAGCAACCGCCACAACGATGCAGAAGCACAGCAAGAGCCTCAGCCAATCTGTGGCTGCCAGCCCTTGCAAGAGGGAAAGGAGCTACCATCCCGCCCCCTGGCCTCACTCTGGTTCTGCTGGGGCTTTCTGCAGCACGGGCTCGCTCTTCTTGGTCTGGGCGTCTGCTGCTTCTGTTCCGGAGGAGCTGATGACAAGCACTTCCGCACCAGCCACCTCCACAGCACCTTGCACCCTTCACCCCTGAGACTGACCGACCAAGAGGAGACCAAGAGACTCATTTTTGTCTTATAGCTTGTTGGGAATAAAGTCTAATTTTTGATTCACAACTTGCTTCATTTCTTTTTTTTAAATTAAAGTCTCATGGAAACTTTGAAACGGCTTTAAGCCTTTTGCATGCTTGTGGGATGGGTTAAGATAGCAGTGGATGGTTAAGATAAGCAGTGTGAGGTTGAGAAAGCATGGGAGGCAGGGATACCTTTGGGAGGGTAATAGCTGGGATAGATAAAACCTCGCAGTTGCAAGCATAGGGGACTGTATTGGTCCACCCTTCCCAGCTGCCACACTATTGGACCTTGATTATCAATAACAATGTAATTCAATCATCCACACATGTCCAACATAAACACAACTCTGATTAAATGCCCTGTTCATTGTAGAGGCCACTCAACATACATGGCCCAATCTCATCCGTGTTGATGAACAGGCTGAAGAACATCCATTAAGCATCTATATCCTGTCTTGCACACTCCACTGCTCCAGCTGGGGAGTTGCACCAATGTTTCAGGAGCTTGCGCTACTTCTTCCCTTCACATGAGGCTCTGGTTGGGCCTTGCACCATCCTAGTGTCTATCAGGTTTCGCCCTTGCTCATTCCCCAGCTCCATGTCCCCATTGCCTTGTTGGAAGTCCACGAGCCTGTTTCTGCAAGACTGGTAGCAGTAGTGCGCATGAGAATTGTGCAGGCATGCAGCAAGCCTTCACGATGTTCCTTCACGGTCTCTGGGCGATGCAGCATGGTGCTGAGAAGTACCGGAACCTGATTGGCCAGTATGCCAAAGGCATTTTCTCCACCACCCGTCTTGCCCTGACAAAGCCTTTAGTTGAAGATCCTCTCTTCGATGGGTGAGGTATTTGATGGGTGTAAGGCTTCATGAGTAGGTTGTGAGGAGAAGGCGTCATCCCCCACGATGAAGTAGGGACATCTGCGTGTCGTTTGGCAGGTTTCTGAATCTGGGAAGCCCATATGAGGTTGCGTTCCAGGCCCACCCTTGAGGTCACTTGCGTTGTAAACCTGGGCATTGAGGATGAGGCCGTTGCCTAAGCATCGCATTGTACATGAATTTGTAGTCAGCATCGACCAATGGCGAAGAGGATTGATGCTAAGAACCCTTTGTTGTGATTAAGAGGACCTGAGTTGGCTGGCCCTTTTTGCAGGCCACGTGCTTGCCATCGATGGCCTCCAACGGTTGTGGGGGGAAAAATTCACTCTTGATACCACTGCTCTTGCCAAACTTTCTTCCCATCTTTCTTAGTGGAGGGCAACTGGAGGAGCTCCCCAGGATTTCTTTCGATGATGGCTTTGCACTATTTCTCTGACCACAAATGCTGATGGTGTTGTGTGGCACCTCCAGCCATACTGCATGCTCCTGTAGGTGTTCCCTGAGGCCCAGGTGGCGCAGACGTGAAGTCCACCTTGAAGCCCAGGTTCCAAGGCTGGGCCGGAATGGTGTTTGCCTTGGTTCAACCTGGTGTCAGGCCTGCACAACGTCATCCAAACTGCTGGAGGCATCCTCATAAGTTTCTGGAATGCCCGAGTGTCTTTGTTTCCTGAGCTCCACATCAGCTTGTTGTCCAGTCCGTTCCTCTGCTCTTCTGGTGAATCATCTTCATACCCAGGGACAATCTTGGCTGCCTCTTTTTCTTCCCATAGTAGAGTTCAACAGGCCCTGTAGATGGCTTCGCACTGTTGCAGAAGGATAGTGGTTGCCCAAAAGGACTTTGTTATGATCCACGGGTCGGACATGAACTGGATGCTGTGGAAGAGAAGAGCAGATGAAGGCTGCAGAGGTCCGCAACGCCAGAGCTTGCTGTTCTGAAAGTGAGATGCAGATGAGTTGCTCCTCCCTTTTTATAGGCAGTTAAGTTGTCCCTTTGCATCTCTAGGCATCCTCTAGGACATCCGTTAAATATACGACATAGGTCCCCTCTGCGAAACGTTTTTCCCGTTTTACATGCTTTTGTTTCCCTTCCTGCATCCATAGGCATCCTTCTGCATCCATTCTGCGTCCGTTCCGTTCCTTCCTGTGTCCGTTTACCACTGGAACGGATGGAGTTGCGCGGATGCACAGCAGATGCCTAGCGGGATATTAGCGGGATCGTAATGGATGCAGAACGGATGCCTAGCGGATGCAGAACGGACGAATTGGATACATTTTCCGCTCCAAATTTTGAGCAGCTCAAAACTTTCTGAGCCGATGAAATGTCAATAGACGGATGTTGGATGGATAGCAGAGGAAGCAAAACGTATGCAGTGAGTACAGAACGAGATGCATCGCGTTAATCAACGGATGGCAAATGTTTCTCTCCATTTTTACATCCTCTTTCCATCCGTTGATGCAGTGCGACAGGGCTTTAGTCAGACCACACCTAGATTACTGCCATCCTATCCAGTTTTGGTCACCACACTATAAAAAAGATGTTGAGATTCTAGAAAGAGTGCAGAGAAGAGCAACCAGGATGATTAGGAGACTGATGACTAAAATATATGAAGAACAGTTACAGGAACTGGGCATAGCTAATCTAGTGAAGAGAAGAACCAAGGGATATCAGCGTTCTAATATTTGAGGGGCTGCCACAGAGAGGACCTATTTTCAACCTATTTTCCAATGCAACTGAAGGCCAGACAAAGAATAATGGAAGTTGTGGATGCTTCATCACTGGAGGCTTTCAAGAAGAGACTAGGCAGCCATCTGTCAGAAATGATATAAGGCCTCCTGCTTGAGCAGGGCATTGAACTAGATGACTACCAAATCCCTTCCAACTCTGTTATTCTAAATTTATTCTAAAAAAACCCCCCAGAGCTATCAACCAAGATTTTCCCAGTTTGTCTACAACTGTCCCTGATATGGGCTATACTACTCTAGATGACTACAATGTCAGCAAAGAAACAGCATTTTCTCAGGCCCCTTCAAAAATCAATTAAATGTCCTTCAACCATTCACTTTCACTAATCTTCAAGCTCCAATGAGTTATGGAATACTAATACTCATTTATATATCAATCTTATAAATATGGCTACACAGTAATGTATCTGAATTATTTTTAATATTCTAAAATATGTTAGTAGATGATGCTCTTCATTATAATCATCACTACCAACATCATCTAGATCTCTGATCCAAGAATGAAATCGCATCGTGTCTAACTGGGAAAAAAAACAACCTAATTATTCCAGTCAACTTACTGAATGTACAATGAACTTAAATTGGCTTCAAAAGCTAAACTTAGTAAGATAGTACTATTGCAATTATATAAGTTAGTACAACTTTTACAATTAAAGCTGTTAGAGTTCCAAGAGTCCATTTTTTTTCAGAAAAGGGAAATATGGCCTCTTCTTGATGGGTACATAGACAATTATGGCTTTAAAAAAAAAAAAAAGACACAAGGACAATGCCTCCCTTGTTTTCCATTCCATTTGTTTTAAAAAAATTCTTCAATATCCACACTAAGGATAAAATGTATTTCCCTCTTTGCTCAACCCCCTGTAGTAATCATATCAATAGAAGGCCTTTATTACTGGTTAATGGAATTCTTTTAAAATCAGACAAAGTTCAAAGTAAACTGTTTTTCATTGATCGCATGAAGTATAGAGCTCAACCAGTCTATTTATGTTGTAAGCAAATTAAAAGCCTTAAGCCTATATAGCAAAGTCGCATAATCTCAAGCAGAAAAAGCAATTTCTTGCAATCCTCATGGGTATCCCCCCTCTTTTTCTGATAAAGGAACACTTTCAATCTATTTTGACAAAGAAGTTAATTAATAATAGAGTTTGGACTTGCTTTTTAAATCATATTTTGGCTGCAACTATATCTAGTTTAGTTTATAAGGGAGAAAACCAACACTTTTTATAACAGAATTCTATTCTTCCAGATTGCACTTCTACATCCAGTAAGATGCTATCTTTTATGGACATGATTATTTCAGCACTTAAAAGTGAAGGACTGGATCAGAATTTTGTCCATTCTATAGCTTCTCAGTATCCCTGAAGGTATTTTGTCAGGTAGGATTCTGTAGAGATATGAAAAATGCTAAAAACAATGATCATTTCAAAATCACAACCATCTATTTTAAAAACAAAACCATTGTTTTATTTTTCAAAGTGGCCTATTTTTGTCATTTTCTGAGTTTGGAGCATTGCATAGATCCTTACTTTCTTCTTATCTCCTCATCCTTGTTGTGGGTCCCTTGTTCTTTCTTAAGAGTAGAAAAGGTGACATTATTCTGTTTCCACTTATTGGTTCTGAAATATGGCTCGCTCCCAGGTTTTCCAGCTTTCATTTAAAACTATTTTACAACTTGAGCTGTCTTAGGTACTTCAGAGCAGATGATCTCTAGCACTTCATTTCATTCTGGAAACATATCCAGCTCTGATTGGCTGCAGTGCTCACATTCCCTCTTCCCTCCAACCATTTTGTTCTGGGATGCTAGGTTCCTATGGTCCCTGCTGTTTGACAATTGATATTGTTTTAACAATATTGAAGTTGGTCCAACAATAGTTCATTAAATTAATGAACTGTGTGCAGTCATAGACAATCAGGCTCCATCCAACCTGTACATCTCCCAACACATACTCTTCACTTTTTATCCAGATTGCTTTCTGCTCCTTCCTCCTTTCTTTCTCCTTCCTTTATTAAAAAAAAAAAACATATTTATGCTGCAATGCCATTTTGCTTCTATAAATTCTCAGTTCTTCCTTGTTATAAGATGACTGTGAACTACAAAGGCAGTAGAAATGAAAGACTCATCTATTCCTCACTGCTTTGCTTTGACATTGGAGTTATAATAGTGCCATAAAGAAAAACAAGAAAAAAAAATAAGAAAAAAGGGTTGCATTAGTATCAAAAGATATAAAATGGGAAACGAAGGTGAAGTTATCCCACTTCACCCCGAATAAAAATGCACAAGGTGGCAAGGTTCCAACTAATTAACCCCACTAATTCAGCAACTCCAAGAATTTCAGTTTGCTCAAAGAACTGTTTTATCGAGTACATCATTTTAGCATGAATAAAAACAGAAGCAGCTCAAAATATTTCCCATGGTTTTAGTATAATTAAAGAATAATAATTCTCTCCCTCAGTCACATTGTCCAATTAGAACATGGTTATGTTATCCAGTTAGGTGTTCTGGCATCTCCTTGACAACTCTTCAGTCTCTGGCCAGTTGGGATGACCTTGGTATCCAAGGGATGATCTGTTGACATTCCATACTTCCTCCTCCCACCCCCTTGTGGCAAGCTGAGAAACAGAAAGATGACTGCAACAAGTCTGATTCATTTTGAAGTTCACACAAGGGCTATGGAGAAGGAAACAATTCCTAAAAGAAAAATCAGCTACTGTAGATACCATTGTCCATCTCCAATCAGAAATGGGAGACAGGAGGAGAAAGCGGGAAGAGATGCTACCTAGAAAGTGATCAAATAAGAGGTGGGGGAGAGCCTGCAAGTGTATAAGAGCAGTGAAAGAAACTCAGGAAAAATCTTCCCCAATTTATCAAGCTGTAATAAGTGAAGATGAGAGATTTCTTTTTTCAGACTTGCAAGATTTTGTTAACGTGGCCTTATAGTAAAATAGAATTAGCTTATCTCAACATATTCCCTCTCTACCTGAAAAGGCTGACACTGGTATATCTGACCTTCCCTGCAAAAAACAGGACCTTTGCAATAGGGAATTTCAAAGTTGCCAGATGTTTCAGTGATTGAAGAATCTCACAGTCATGTGATATCATTTGTGTCTTCACAATTAACTTCTGGCAAGAAGAATCAACAAGCCAACAATATAATTATAGATTGTTATCATGTGATGTCTCACTTAATGACTGCATCACTTAGGGATGAATTTCTGGTCCCAATTGTCATTGGTAAACAAGATTACCTTTACTATCAGAGTGATTAAAGTTGCATGTTACAATTGCAAATTGTGATTCTTGACAATGAAAACTCCTTTTGGAAAATGTAACTTTCAGATGACCATTTTCTTACATTGGTAATTTCAGCAGCCATACATCAGTCCTTGATAAAGCCCATGTCCCACTGCACCAACGGATGCAAAGAGGATGTAAAATGTTAAAAACAGCTTGCCATCCGTTGGAAAATGTGATGCATCCGTTGTGTACTCACTGCATATGTGTTTCATATGCTCTATCCCTCCAGCATCCATCCACTGAGATTACTGCCCAAGAAGTTTTGAGCTCAACAAAACTTTTGAGATGGATGAACTTTCCGCGCTGCATACAATGTAAATCCGCGACATATATTGGGCAACAAACGTTCGATGTCCGTTATCACTCATGAAGTCACTGTAGATCCTCTCGGCAATGCCCTCTGGACATCCTCGGCACTCACATCCGCTGCAGCTGAAAAATGGAAAGGAATGGAGGAAAACAAAGGTACATCGAAACGTCTCACAACATGCGTTAGTAGCACGGAAATAGAAAGGATGTAAGCCGGATGCAATCTAGTATATAAAAAGGATTAAAACGAACAAAACGTTTTGTATCTGGATATATCTCAGATATTTAGGATGTCCTGGAGTATTGTTCTGAGTATGTAGAAGGACACCTAGCACGAAAACCGATATTTTCCTATGAAAAGGGGGAGAAACAATCACCATGCATGCTCAGTAATGAGTCCAGTAGCCGTGGTGAACAGACCTCTTCACCCTTGGTCTTGCTCTTCCACATCATGCCATTGGTTCTCATGATAGATATATGACACAATCCGTATGGTAGCTGCAATCATTCATGTCACCAGAAGAACGCAAATCCTGTTTCAGACTGTTTTTCAACACTTTTATACAGAGGGAGAAGAAGGAGACATGCCAAGAGCTGTGTGGGTCCGAGGATGGATCGGTGAGAAGAATGGAGTTTGGACTCTATGACGCAAGTTTTGATGTGGAACTGAGGAATGAAGCCTCGTGCATTCCATCACTTCATGAGGATGCACGCAGTCATGTTTGTTTACGAAGTTGTAGAGCGTCTGAGACCCAGGTTGACGCAAAAGCGAGCACCACAACTTCCAGCCAAACTGGACCGCTGGACTGAAGGTGGCCACGACTCCTGCGCCACCTGGCCTCTGGAACCACATAACAGAAACATGCAAATATGCAGTGGAGGGTGGCCACACAAAACCATCAGCATTTGTGTCAGCAGAGTGTGCAGGCCATCATCGAAGAAACGTGGAGGAGCTTCTCAAGTGCCCGCACCACTGAAGAAGCTGGAGGAAAACTTGCAGAAAGTGGTATCAAGGTGGACTTTCCACCACACCGTTGGAGCCATAGAATGGAAAGCAACGTGGCCTGCAAAGCTCCATGCCAACTCAGGGTCCACTTATTAACAACTACAAGGGCTTCTTCAGTTAAATCATACTCTTTGCCATGGTTGATGCTGACTAACAAGTCATGTACAAAATCGATGCTTCAAGCAAGCGGGTCAGCTTCAGACTAGCCAGGTTATACTACCAGTGACCTCAGGGATGGCTGGAACCAAACCTCATCAATGGGTTTTTCCTAGATGACAGACCCCCAACCCAATGACACACAAGATGTGCCCTACTTCATCGTGGGTGATGACGCCTTCTCCGCTCACAACCTACGCTCATGAAGCTGTACATTTCATAGATACCTCACCGGCGTGAAGAGAGGAACTTCAACTACCAGGCTTCAGGGCAAAGACAAGGTGTGGATGAATGCCTTTGGCAAAACTGGCCCAACAGGTTCCAGGGTTACTTCTCACAACCATGCAGCGACACCCGGGACTGTGAGGAAGCATCATGGAAGTTTTGCTGCATCCTGCACAATCTCATGCGCGCACCGCTACCGCGTGTTGGCAAGAAACAGACTTTGTTCGACCGTCAGCAAGGGAATGGGACATGGACCTTGGTTGAATGAGGCTAAGGACAAAACCTTGATAGACACTGTGGATGTACAGGCCCCAACAGAGCTTCAACATGAAGGGAAGAAGCAAGCGGCAAGCTCCTGAGACAACTGATGGCAACTCCCCAGCTGGAGCAGTGGAGTGGCAAGACAGACTGATAGATGGTGTTAATGGATGCTTCCTTGAGCTGTCGGCATAACACTGATGAAGATTGTGGCCATGTATGTTGAGTGGCCCTACAATGAATAGGGTACATTGAATAAAGAGCTTTGTTTATTTTGAAATGTGTTGGTTCAATGAATAAATTGTTTATTGATACAAAGGTATGTGGTGGCAGCTGGAGGGTGGACTATAAACAATTCCACTATGCTTGCACGGAGGTTTATCTATCGCACAACAGATCCTTATCTATCCCTACAACGATCCTTATCTATCCACAACTATCCGTACCTATCCCAAAGCATGCAAAGAATTTAACCATTTTTTCAAAAGTTTTCACTCAACACTTTATTAAGTAAATAAACATGAACCAAGTGTGTTAAGGCAAGAATAACCTTTATTATAACTGTCTAAGTAACTGAATGACTTTTATTAAAAAAGCAAAATGAACCAAGTAAAGTGGTCTTAAGCAAGATAAAGTGAACAAGTAACAACTCAGTCTGCTGGCACTCTCCTCAGTCACTCTGAGGCATTATCCATGGTCTCAGCTGTTAAGTGGGCAGGGACTGTGGAGGTGGCTTGTGGCTGAAGTGCTGGTCTGAGGCGCCATTGGGAGTGCTTGGCCCTCAAGAGTATCAACAGGGGATGGTGTGTTCCAGGAAGCTCTAAGAGGGCTGACACAAATCCCATGATGTTGAGAGGCCCTCATCAAGTACCTGGGATGTCAGGGCACAAGAACTGATGCAGATTGTCCATTGACAGGCTTGGCTGTGGGTGGAGGAAGGAGGAGTATAGTGGGGGCTGTCTGGTCCTGCAGGCTGGGCGCGGTGTGGCATCTGTGGGGTTGCGATGAAGCCTGGGCCTGGACTGCGAAAAGGTCCTGTTTGTGCCTGGTGGGAAGTCCTGGGAGAGTCGTAGCCTTGTAGGTGAGGGGGCTGTTTTGAAAGCTGTGGAAGGGCTGTGACCATCACCTGGGGTGGAGGAGCCAGACTGGACTGGGTCGGAGGCAGCTTTCAGCTGGGCCTTGAGGGTTGTGCGAGAAGTGCCTGTGATCTTTCCTTCATCAATCTGTAGCTGGGCCTCAGGCATATATCCTTCAAGGTGTGGC
The DNA here is from genome assembly GCA_004320025.1 of Laticauda laticaudata. Classification (NCBI taxonomy): domain Eukaryota; kingdom Metazoa; phylum Chordata; class Lepidosauria; order Squamata; family Elapidae; genus Laticauda; species Laticauda laticaudata. The sequence continues at coordinate 10,763 of BHFT01047202.1, read as the reverse complement.
TCAACTAGGTGATGAAAGTGTGGGCAGCTGGAGGATCCTCTGTCCAAAGTGGACCAGCCTGAGAGAGATGTTCTGTTTGTGGCTGGTTTCTCCATTGTGTCCCTGATCTTCAAACCAGGACATGTGGCTCTGGCCCTCCAAGTCTGCCTTCTCTGCCTGCATCCTGTGGAGAATGGGGGTGGGGGTGGGGGTGCATTGGTCTGCTGGTGGCTGCTGCTTCTTCCTCCAAATTGGTGACAGCAAGGCGTCATCCTCCGCAGGTCCTCCGGCAATAGGGAATGCAGCTGTCGGGGGGCTCTCTGCCTTGGAGCCCTCTGAAGACACCTGCCTGGATAGGGCAGCTGGCTCCTAGCTGGAAAGAGGACTGGCTGTCTGTGGCTTGTCTGAGGAGAGGGTTGACAGAAGGGGCTTGCTCCCTCGATGGTGGACCTCAACCCTCGCAGGAAGCTGCAGCTTGGCATAAGTACAATCTCCCGTCCATGTGAGTTGACAGCGCCTGGCCAGAATTATCTTGAGGGGTAAGCTTACCATACCAAGGGCTGGCAAAATAGGCACCAGCTTTCTCTTCTTTCCTGACTGACGAACCATGGTGTTGCTTTGAAGAATGTATTTGGCAGCACATCTTTCCTCTGAATGCTGACTGTGTCGAGCTGCATTCTTTATATCCGCAGAGCTTGATGGCAATTCATACTCCTGCTATGTGCAGTGAACCCTTGCATCCGATAATATATCCGCTATGGCAATCCGTCTTTTGGCTTCCTATAGTGTCCGTGATGTATCCGCGTCAATCCGCTATTCCGCTATGCATACCGCTTTGCTATTCTCCCCGGAACCCCTGAGGAATGGTGTCATCACTTTCATCCTGCTGCATCTGCTAGGCTTCCTAATAACATCCATTTAACATCCCGCTACAAATCTACGCCCCATCGTTCTTTTTCCGTTTTTTCCATTCTGTTTTATGCAAATTTTCATCACTTTTGGAGGATGACAACGAATGGAGCCCCGGGCCCACCCACCCCCAAAAAATTTTTGCTCATCGCTGTGTCACTTTATGCATACCTTTTGCATCGTCGGCCAGTGGGGAACAGGGCTTAAAGGCTAAAGCCAAAATAATTGGGGGAATCCTTTTTTCTCTCTCCTTCCCCATTTTCCCTTGTTGCCCATCAGATAACTGAAGGAGGAACCATTTTGCTTTCTAGAATACTTACTAGTAAGTAGGACAAAGTTTTTTGTAGATTACTTACTCTGATAATAGAAAAGGAATATTTTGGACATATTCTTCTTCAAGAAGTCTTTGTCTCCAGATTTTTAAAAAGAAAAAAAATACTAACAAATATTATTAAAGCATCCATTCATATGTAAAAAAAAACACCTGGTTTAGGTAATAATCAAAAATTTAAACTAAGCTTTTTATATTCAAAATCAGTGTGCGCCTCCAGACCCAACAAGTCAGTAGGGAGAAGGGGAATTAATCTGTAATGAATAGATTAAACACAAGCAAGAAAATTCTCATATATTTTTCCTTGTTGCTAATTAAGTATTTCTTTGAAATCATCCTGTTGTGCTGCACATTAATGCAACATCTATCTTGACTTTAAAATAAGTTCCAGCAAATAAAGTTCTCACTTAGATCCCAATAGGAGAAATGTATCAATTAGTAGCATGGTTTTATGTTGAAGCAGCTTGAAATTCCAAAAGAAATGTTTACAATTATTGCTGCTTTTATTAATATTGCAACTTGAATAAAACACATGAATAACACATGTAATTACAAATCCGTCCCTTGACACTTGTGCAGAATCATTTCTTTAATTCATTTCATTAAAAGGTGAGTAAACAATTTTTAATTTCAATAAACACTGGAAATCAGCAGCAGTTGTCAGGGAGGATTTGTAATCTACATTTGTGTTATCAATGTGTTTTAAATTCAGTTGCAATAATTATAAAAAGCGCAAAATGTAAATTTATTTGGAATTCAAGCTGCTTCAACATAACCATGCTCTAATTGATACATCTCCTATTGGGATGCTAATGAGAAGCTTTTATTTGCTGGAACTTATTTTAAAGTCAAGATAGATGTTGCATTTTAATGTGACAAGCCAACAAGAACTTCAAAAGAATTTAATTTAGCAAGCAGGGAAAAAATATGGAATTTTTTCTTTGCTTGTGTGTTATCTATTCATTTACAGATTATTCGCCCCCGTCTCCCTACTGACTTGTTTGGGGTCTGGAGGCGCACACTGGATATTTGATATAAAAAGCTTATTTTAAATTTTTGCATATTACTAAACAAGGGTGGTTTTTTTTTAACATATGAATGAGTGCTTTTAATAATATTTGTAGTATTTTTTTTCTTTTTTAAAAATCCTGGAGACAAATGAACTCTTGAAGAAGAATATTGTCCAAATATTCCTTTCTGTTAATCAGAGTAGTAATCTACAAAACTTTTGTCCTACTATCAGTAAGTATTCTAGAAGCAAATGGTCCTCCTTCGTATCTTGGAAATGGGCCAAAACCAGGGAAAATTGGGGAAAGGAGAGAGAAAAAGGATTCCCCCAATTATTTTGGGCTTTACCTTTAAGCCCTGTCCCACTGGCCGACGGAATGCAAAGGTTATGCATAAAGGACACACGGATGAGCAAAATTTTGGGGGTGGCTCCATTCGTTGTCATCCGCTACAAAAAGTGATGAAAATTGCGATAAAGCAGAATGGAAAGAAGGAAAAGAAAGATGGTGGGTAGGATGTTGAGCGGTGGATTGTTAAAATGGAATGTTTATAGGAAGCCTAGCAGAGACAGCATGACAAGTGGATGAACAATGCCTCAGGGGTTCCGGGGGAAGAATAGCAAGCGGATGCATAGCGGAATAGCGGATGACGCGGATACATCAACGGACACCTATAGGAAGCAAAGCGATGCATAAGCGGATATATAATCGGATGCAAAGGGTTACTGCACATGCAGGGAAGTATGAATTGCATGCAGCCTCTGCAGGATATAAAAAGAATGCGCTCGCACACAGTCAGCATTCAGAGAAAGATGTTGCTGCCAAATACATTTCAAAAGAACACCATGGTTCGTGCAGTCAGGAAAGAAGAGAAAGCTGGTGGCCTATTTGTGCCAGCCCTTGGTATGGTAAGCTACACCTCAAGAATCTGGCCAGGCCGCTGTCAAAGCTCACATGACGCGGGAGATGTACGTCATGGCCAAGTGCAGCTTCCCTGGAGGGTGAGGTCACGCATGCGAGGAGCAGCCCTCTGTCAACCACTCCTCCCTCAGACAGCCCACAGACAGCCGTCCTCTTCCAGCTAGGAGCCGCTGCGCCTATCGCAGGCAGGTGTCTTCAGAAGGGCTCCAGGCAAGAGAGCCCCCGACAAGCTTGCATTCCCTTAATGCCGGAGGACCTGGAGGATGAACGCCTTGCCTGTCACCGAATGGAGGAAGAAGCAGCAGCCACCAGAGACCAATGCACCCACCCCACAGCCCCATCTCCACAGGATGCAGGCAGAGAGGCAGACTGAGGGCAGAGGCCACACTGTGCCTGTTGAGATCAGGGACACAATGAGAACAGCACAGAACAGTCTCTCTCCAGACTGGTCCACTGTGGACAGAGAGTCTCCAGCTGCCACACTTTCATCACCTATGTGAGCCAACACCTTGAGGATATGCCTGAGGCCGCAGTACCAGATGATGAAGGAAAAGATCACAAGCACTTTCTGCACAACCCTCAAGGCCCAGCTGAAAGTCTGTCCGACCCAGTCCAGGTCTGCTCCTCACCCTAGGTGATGTCACAGCCCTTCCAGCAGCTTTCAAGCAGCCCCTCACCTACCAAGGCTACGAACTCCCAGGACTTTCCGCACAGCACAAACAGACCCTTCGGCAGTCCAGGCCCAGGTTCATCGCACACCACAGATGCACACCTCGCCCAGCTGCAGACCAGACAGCCCCACTGAATACTCCTCCCTTCCTCCACCCCACAGCCAATGCTGTCAATGGACAATCTGTCAATCAGTCTTGTGCCTGACATCCAGGTACTTGATGAAGGGCGCTCTCAACAGTCATGGGATTGTGTCACGCTTCTCTTAGAGCTTCTGAACACACATCCCCTGTGTGTACTTCTTGGGGCCAAGACTCCAATGGCGCCCTCAGTACCAGCACTCAAGCACAGCCACGCTCCACAGTCCCTGCCTACTTAACAGCTGAGACCATGGAATATGCTCAGAGTGACCTGAGGAGAGTGCCAGAAGACTGAGTTTGTTACTTGTTACATTTATCTTTGGGCTTAAGACACTTTACCTTGGTTTCTTTTCGCTTTTTAATAAAGTCATTCCAGTTTACTTAAGACAGTTTATTATATAAAGGTTATCTTTGCTTAACAACCTTGGGTTTCATTTTATTTACTTAATAAAGTGTTGGTGAAAACTTTGAAAAATGGTTAAATCTTTGCAATGCTTGTGGGATAGGTACGGATAGTTGTGGGAATAGATAAGGATCGTTGTGGATAGATAAGGGAATCGTTGTGGGATAGATAAACTCCAGTGCAAGCATAGTGGAAATTGTATAGTCCACGCCTCCCCAGCTGCAACATACCTTTTGTAATCAATAACAATTTATTCATTGACCAACACAATTTCAAAATAAACAAAGCTCTTTATTAATGCCCTATTCATTGTAGGGCCACTCACATACATGGCACAATCTCATAGTGTTATGCGACAGCTTCAAGGAAGCATCCATTAACCCATCTATCATCCTGTCCTTTGCCACTCCACTGCTCAAGCTGGGGAGTTGCATCAGTGTCTCAGGAGGTTGCGCGCTGCTTCTTTCCCTTCATGTGAAAGCTCTGTTTGGGGCTTGTACATCCACAGTGTCTATCAGGTTTTGTCCTTGCCATCCATTCACCAGGTCCATGTCCCCATTCCTTTGTTGACGGTGCGACAAGTCTGTTCTTTCTGCAACACTGGGTAGCGGGCGCGCATGAATTGTGCAGGATGCAGCAAACTTCCATGATGCTCCTCACAAGTCCCCTGGGTGTCGCTCATGGTGGGTGAGAAGTACTGGAACCCTGTTGGCGCAGTTTGCAAAGGCATTTCTCCACCACCTGTCTTGCCCTGGACAGCCTGTAGTTGAAGTTCCTCTCTTCACGGGTGAGGTATCTTGAAATGTACAGCTTCATGAGGTAGGTTGTGAGGGAGAAGGCGTCATCACCGCACAGATGAAGTAGGGCACATCTTGTGTTGTGCATTGGGTAGGGGGTCTGGATCTGGAAAACCCATGATGAGGTTGTGTTCCAGCCCATCCTTGAGGTCACTGGTGTAGTATACCTGGCTATCTGAAGCTGACGCCGTTGCTTGAAGCATCGATGTACATGAATTGTAGTCCAGATCAACCATGGCAAAGAGGATGATACTGAAAGAAGCCTTGTAGTTTGATAATAAGTGGACCCTGAGTTGGCTGGAGCTTTGGGCAGGCCCGTGCTTTCCATCTATGGCTCCAACGGTGTGGGGAAAGTTTCCACCTCTGATACCACTTTTCTGCAAGTTTCCTCCAGCCTTCTTCAGTGGTGGGGCACTTGAGAAGCTCCTCCACGTATTCTTCGATGATGGCCTGCACCACTTCTCTGACCAACAATGCTGATGGTGTTTGTGTGGCACCCTCCACGCATATTGCAATGTTTCTGTATGTGGTTCCAGAGGCCAGGGTGCGCAGAGTCAGTGCACCTTCAAGTCCAGGGTCCAGGTTGGCTTCGAAGTTGGTGCTCGGGCTTGGTCAACCTGGGTCTCAGACGCTCTATAACTTCGTCAAACATGACTGGTGGCATCCTCATGAGTGATGGAATGCACGAGGGTCTTCATTCTCAGTTCCACCATCAACTGTCATAGAGTCCAAACTCCATTCTTCTCACGATCCCAATCCTCGGACCCACACAGCTCTTGATGTCTCCTTCTTCTCTCCTTCTGTATAAAAGGTGAAACAGTCTGAACAGGATTTGGTTCTGGTGATGAATGATTGGCAGCTACCATACGGATTGTGTCATGATCTATCAATGGAGAACAATGGAGTATGTTGGAAGAGCAAGACCAAGGTGAGAGGGTCTGTTTCACACACGGCTACTGGACTCATACTGAGATGCAGGTGATTTTCTCCCTTCTTTTATAGGAAATAGTCGGTTTTCTGCTGGTGTCTTCTACATACTCTAGACATACTCCAGACAATCCTAAATATCTGAGAAATATATCCCAGATACAACGTTTTGTTTCGTTTTAATCCTTTATATACGAGAATGCATCCGCTTAACATCCTTTCTATTTCCGTGCTACTAACGCTGTGTGGACGTTTCGTGTACCTTTTGTTTCCTCCTCCTTTTCCATTTTCAGCTGCAGCGGATTGAGTTGCGAGATGTCCAGAGGATGCCGAGAGGAGATCAGTGGACTTTTCATGGATGATGAACGGACATCGAGACGTTTGTTTTTGCCATATATGTCGCGGAATTTACATTGTATGCGAGCGGGAAAGTTCATGCCATTCAAAAAGTTTGTGTGAGCTCAAAACTTCTTGGGCAGATGAAATCTCAGTGGATGCAGATGCTGGAGGGATAGAGCATATGAAACACATATGCAGTGGTAACAAACGGATGCATCACATTTTCCAACGGATGGCAAGCTGTTTTAACATTTTACATCCTCTTTGGCATCCGTTGGTGCAGTGGGACATGGGCTTTATCAAGGAGCTGAATGTAATGGCTGCTGAAATTACCGAAGATGTATAGAAAATGGTCATCTGAAAGTTAACATTTTCCAAAAGGAGTTTTCATTGTCAAGAATCACAATTTTCAATTGTAACATGCAACTTTAATCACTCTGATAGTAAAGGTAATCTTTTTACCAATGACAATTGGGAAGAAAATTCATCCTAAGTGATGCAGTCATTAAGTGAGACATCACATGATAACAATCTATAATTATATTGTTGGCTTGTTGATTCTTCTTGCCAGAAGTTAATTGTGAAGACACAAATGATATCACATGAACTGTGAGATTTTCTCAATCACTGAAACATCTGGCAACTTTGAAATTCCCTATTGCAAAAAGGTCCTGTTTTTTGCAGGGAAGGTCAGAATATACCAGTGTCAGCCTTTTCAGGTAAGAGAGGGAATATGTTGAGAATAAGCTAATTCTATTTTACTATAAGGCCACGTTAACAAAATCTTGCAAGTCTGAAAAGAAATCTCTCATCTTCACTTATTACAGCTTGATAAATTGGGGAAGATTTTTCCTGAGTTTCTTTCACTGCTCTTATACACTTGGCAGGCTCTCCCCACGCTCTTATTTGATCACTTTTCTAGGTAAGCATCTCTTCCGCTTTCTCCTCCTGTCTCCCATTTCTGATTGGAGATGGACAATGGTATCTACAGTAGCTGATTTTTTTCTTTTAGGAATTGTTTCCTTCTCCATAGCCTTGTGTGAACTTCAAAAATGAATCAGACTTGTTTGCAGTCATCTTTCTGTTTCTCAGCTTGCCACAAAGGGGGTGGGAGGGAGGAAGTATGGAAATGGTCAACTAATCATCCCTTGGATACCAAGGTCATCCCAACTGGCCAGAGACTGAAGAGTTGTCAAAGGAGAATGCCGAACACCTAACTGGATAACATAACCATGTTTCTAATTGGACAATGTGACTGAGGGAGAGAATTATTATTCTTTAATTATACTAAAAGACCATGGGAAATATTTTGAAGCTGCTTCTGTTTTTATTCATGCTAAAATGATTGTACTCATAAAACAGTTCCTTTGAGCAAAACTGAAATTTCTTGGAGTTGCTGAATTAGTGGGGTTAATTAGTTGGAACCTTGCCAACCGTTGTGCATTTTTAATTCGGGGTGAAGTGGGATAACTTCACCTTCGTTTTCCATTTATAATCTTTTGATACTAATGCAACCTTTTTTCTTATTTTTTTTTCTTGTTTTTCTTTATGGCACTTATTATAACTCCAATGTCAAAGCAAAGCAGTGAGAATAGATGAGTCTTTCATTTCTACTGGCCTTTGTAGTTCACAGCAGTCATCTATACACAAGGGAAAGAACTGAGAATTTATAGAGCAAAATGGCATTGCAGCGATAAATATGTTTTTTTTTTTTTAAATAAAGGAAGGAGAAAGAAGGAGGAAGGACAGAAGCAATCTGGATAAAAAGTGGAAGGAGTATGTGTCTGGGAGATGTACAGGTTGGATGTGAGCCTGATTGTCTATGAACCTGCACACAGTTCATTAATTTTAATGAACTATGTTGGTAACCAACTTCAATATTGTTAAAACAATATCAAATTGTCAAACAGCAGGGACCATAGGAACCTAGCATCCCAGAACAAAAATGGTTGGAGGGAAGAGGGAATGTGAGCACTGGCAGCCAATCAGAGCTGGATATGTTCCAGAATGAAAATGAAGTGGCTAGAGATCATCTGCTCTGAAGTACGCTAAGACAGCTCAAGTTTGTAAATATAGTTTTAAATGAAAGCTGGAAAACCTGGGAGCGAGCCATATTTCAGAACGCAATAAGTGGAAAGCAGAATAATGTCACCTTTTCTACTCTTAAGAAAGAAGCAAGGGACCACAACAAAGGATGAGGAGATAAGAAAGAAAGTAAGGAATCTATGCAATGCTCCAAACTCAGAAAATGACAAAAATAGGCACTTTGAAAAATAAAACAATGGTTTTGTTTTTAAAATAGATTGGTTGTGATTTTGTAAATGATCATTGTTTTTAGCATTTTTTCATATCTCTACAGAATCCTACCTGACAAAATACCTTCAGGGATACTGAGAAGCTATAGAATTGGACAAAATTCTGGATCCAGTCCTTCACTTTTAAGTGCTGAAATAATCATGTCCATAAAAAGATAGGCATCTTACTGGATGTAGAAGTGCAATCTGGAAGAATAGAATTCTGTTATAAAAAGTGTTGGTTTTCTCCTTATAAACTAAACTAGATATAGTTGCAGCCAAAATATGATTTAAAAAGCAAGTCCAAACTCTATTATTAATTAACTTCTTTGTCAAAATAGATTGAAAGTGTTCCTTTATCCAGAAAAAGAGGGGGGATACCCTATGAGGATTGCAAGAAATTGCTTTTTCTGCTTGAGATTATGCGACTTTGCTATATAGGCTTAAGGCTTTTAATTTGCTTACAACATAAATAGACTGGGTTGAGCTCTATACTTCATGCGATCAATGAAAACAGTTTACTTTGAACTTTGTCTGATTTTAAAAGAATTCCATTAAACCAGTAATAAAGGCCTTCTATTGATATGATTACTACAGGGGGGTTGAGCAAAAGAGGGAAATACATTTTATCCTTAGTGTGGATATTGAAGAATTTTTTTAAAACAAATGGAATGGAAAACAAGGGAGGCATTGTCCTTGTGTCTTTTTTTTTTTTTTTAAAGCCATAATTGTCTATGTACCCATCAAGAAGAGGCCATATTTCCCTTTTCTGAAAAAAAATGGACTCTTGGAACTCTAACAGCTTTAATTGTAAAAGTTTGTACTAACTTATATAATTGCAATAGTACTATCTTACTAAGTTTAGCTTTTGAAGCAATTTAAGTTTCATTGTACATTCAGTAAGTTGACTGGAATAATTAGGTTGTTTTTTTTCCAGTTAGACACGATGCGATTTCATTCTTGATCAGAGATCTAGATGATGTTTGGTAGTGATGATTAATAATAATGAAGAGCATCATCTACTAACATATTTTAGAATATTAACTAATATAATCCTATTACTGTGTAGCATATTATAAGAATTGATATATAAATGAGTATTAGTATTCCATAACTCATTGGAGCTTGAAGATTAGTGAAAGTGAATGGTTGAAGGACATTTAATTGATTTTTGAAGGGGCCTGAGAAAATGCTGTTTCTTTGCTGACATTGTAGTGCATCTAGAGTAGTATAGCCCATATCAGGGACAGTTGTTAGACAAACTGGGAAAATCTTGGTTGATAGCTCTGGGGGGTTTTTTTAGAATAAATTTAGAATAACAGAGTTGGAAGGGAATTTGGTAGTCATCTAGTTCAATGCCCTGCTCAAGCAGGAGGCCTTATATCATTTCTGCAGATGGCTGCCTAGTCCTCTTCTTGAAAGCCTCCAGTGATGAAGCATCCACAACTTCCATTATTCTTTGTCTGGCCTTCAGTTGCATTGGAAAATAGGTTGAAAATAGGTCCTCTCTGTGGCAGCCCCTCAAATATTAGAACGCTGATATCCCTTGGTTGCTTCTCTTCACTAGATTAGCTATGCCCAGTTCCTGTAACTGTTCTTCATATATTTTAGTCATCAGTCTCCTAATCATCCTGGTTGCTCTTCCTCTGCACTCTTTCTAGAATCTCAACATCTTTTTTATAGTGTGGTGACCAAAACTGGATGCAGTAATCTAGGTGTGGTCTGACTAAAGCCCCTGTCGACTGCATCAACGGATGGAAAGAGGATGTAAAATGGAGAGAAACACTTGCCATCCGTTGATTAACGCGATGCATTCCGTTCTGTACTCACTGCAATACGTTTTGCTTCCTCTCTATCCATCCAACATCCGCTCTATTGACATTTCATCGGCTCAGAAAGTTTTGAGCTGCTCAAAACTTTGGAGCGGAAAATGTATCCAATTCGTCCGTTCTGCATCCGCTAGGCATCCGTTCTGCATCCATTACGCATCCGCTTATATCCGCTAGGCATCTGCTGTGCATCCGCGCAATCCATCCGTTCCAGTGGT
>BHFT01047201.1:0-28503 GCA_004320025.1 Laticauda laticaudata | reverse complement strand
AAAGATAAATTTTATATCATAGGATAGTTAGAATAAGATAAATTTATATGAGTGATGTACAATTTTTTGTAAAGACAGAGAAACCTTGCTTAACACCCTAATTGGGACAGGTAACTCTATCAACTAAGCAATTGTGGTCACTAAGTGAAAAAAATATCATAACTATGCTAGGCTTATAACATCAATTCCACTGTGGCCATTGGGAGAATCACCTGAAGTTGTTGAGACATGTAATGGTGACTTGTGACTTTAGTGGCTTCTCCATAACTCTGTTGGTTGGAAGCCAGCTATGGAGCATACAATCTTGTGATTGTGGGATGCTGTGATTGCATAAGTGCCTGCCAATTGAAAAACTAACCTGTCTGGTGAGACCAAAAACAAAAAAAAAACCCCAAATACAAATGTTTGCAAAAGATTGTAAGGCTTACACGGATATTTTTCTGAAAGAAGGAAGAAATGAAATGATTTATGGGTTGAAGATTAAGAAATACATGAATTAAATGACAGGCTTAAGGATCTTTTATAACATCTAAGAGGGAGGAAGGTTAATAAGAGTAAAATTAAATATTGAAATAAAAGTTGGAAGTCATTTATATATTCTTTAACTAAACCTTCCTTCCTTCCTCTTTCCTTTCACAATAAATATAAATAAATAAATAATATTTTTTAAAAATACACCTGCCAGTTGTGTCACACTTCAATTTCAATGTGACTGTAGCAACACTGCAATACTAGTCATAAAGTGCAAGTTGTAAGTGCAAGGAGGGTCATTAAGTAAGTTTCTCACTGCTATTGTAACTTTGTACAGTCACTACACATGGCAGCCATTAGATGAGGACTACCCATAAAGAGATGCTAACTTAAAATGCCAAATATTTTAAACTCCTGTGGAACAAGGCATTAAAAAATGCAAGGGCAAATTCTGCAATATTAATTCTAGAATCGTTTGGTCCATTCACTGATTATCAAATTACAGTTTTTATTATCAAATTATAACTATTTTTAATTTGAAGAAGACAAAGGCTGATCTGTTGCTTGGTAGAATCTCTGATAAAAGCAAAGGTAGAAATGTCATTGCCATAGCTAAGTCAGGTTTAGTGCAAGTATGTTGAATATGCAGTTGAAGCTGCTAATGTCTATTGGCCATTGTTGGAAAGCAACAAAAATCCACTGCCAAACCAACTCTATACTAGCCAGGCTTGGAACAAAAGTGAGGCCATATTCTAATTTTATGAACCACGCCATATGCTCCCTATATGGCTATATGACTGCTGTAAAATAGAATATGCCTGCATGAAATTGACCCCTAGTAAAATGGGCCAGTACAGACAGATTGGACTTGGGGCACTATAAAACTACACTCAAATGGCAGTTGCTCTTTCTAATTATAGGTCAAACATTTGGTAACTATGCTAATTCAGGAATTCTTTTACTTATGAGAATGTTAGTGGCTTCTCTCCCCAATAAAGAAGACTAAATGAATTTTATAAAAGACACCTGTATCTCAAAGACAGAATGACAGAAAGCATGCAGTACAGCTCTTCAGAATCCTTCTTTTGATGAGAGCTAGAATGCATTCTTGTTAGCAAAGACATTCTCAATGCTTATCTACCACCAGTATAAGTATTAATGTTCAAAAACCAGAGTTTCTTTTTTGAAAAAAAATTCCTATTCACATATTTGTGCCCAAATTTATAAATTATGCTTTCTGGTATCATTTCTAGCCTACCCACTCCTACTTTATGGATGCTACCGTTATGGACTTCAAGAATGCCTAGAAGGTGTACAGGCATTAAAGTTTAACAATATTATAACAATAATAATTACAACAACAATAACAATAACTGCAATAACAGTGAGGATGTTGAGGATTCTATCTCAAGTAATGGAAATAAAACTGGAACTAGATTTTTTCTTTTCCCGGAAAGGATATTAAACATCTTTTCATCTACTGTTTTATTTTAGTTCAAGGCAGGAACATAGACTTCTATTATGCCAGTATGAACTTTAATATGTCTTCATTCCTTTTTAGTCTTGCAAAATATTTCAATCGAGATTAACAATAAGCTTTCCTATCTGTGGGTGGTCTGGCGGAACATGTATACTTTAATTATTCAAGGTCATGGATCAAGATGTACACATATGCTGGAATAACTTCGCTTTAAAATAAAAACCCATCTTACATTTCCCCACATTTGGCTTAAAAAGAACTGTTGTACGATAGTTGTTTTTTTCTGGTTTTTTTTTGCAGAAGAATCTTTTAGTGGTACAGTGGTTGTACCCTTTATCTGGCATGCAGAATGTCACCAGTTTCAAATCTTGCAGAATGTTTTAATTATTATGGTTTTTCTTTTCCTGAAACTACCTATTCTGCTTTATTATTTATAATAAATTCACTGGTGTACCATTTCATCAGTCTTCCAATCTACTTAAGGTAGAAGGACTTCTAAGCCCAAACCTACTAAGAATGAAGTATGATGATGATGATGATACAATGGAACTAAAGAAAAAAAATCCTACTGAAAAGCAGATAATTCAGAGAAATAACAATTAAAAAATGTTTCTGCTGGATTTCAACCCAGTTGGTCCTTGGCTCCTCCAGCAAGTCCACCAAGCCACTAATATCAATAGCTACAACAGAGATTAGAGAGCTTGAAGGCAAAGAGCATCAGTCCAGGTGAGGGGGTGTTCCTCTCTCAGTGTGGTAGCCAAACCAGGTATTGCCAAGGAAAAAAGATCAACACACTCACCAGACCACAATATTTGAGCTGATTCAAATTGGGAACACTACTTTTGGTGGTTTTTGTTTGAGCAGGAAAACATAGGTTGCATCTGCAATGTGCTAAAAACAATGGACAAAATATTCTGCCTTCCAGAAATGGTTGATGGACCATGTTCCCAATGGAGCACCTTGGCAGTGTGGTTATATATTTAGTTATGTAACTGTTGTGGTTCGCCAGCAGCAGGTGCGGACAGCTGATGTCTCTGAGAGCGAGGACTCATATGAGGGCCCTGCATGTGATTCAGGGATGGGGCCAGGACCATCAGGGAGTGGAGTGCTGCCTTCAGAGATTGTGGAGGCTGGCAGCAGTGATGCAGAGGATCCAGAGGAGCCTGTGCCCAGTGCGTGTGCGCGCAGAGCTGCTCGAAGAAAAAAGCAGCTGCAGCAGCACGGGCAACTCGGGAGTAAGGCTGCAAGGTAATAGCCCTCCCTTAAGAGATAAAAACCAGCTTGAGAGACCAGGATTCTTTGCAGGAAGCAAAGAAGCAAAGAAGCTCTTGCACTTCAAGCCTTGTGGATGTTCAGACTATCCTGGTTTGTGTTTAGAGACTTTTTGGTTTGAATATTTCTTGGCAATTTCATCTAGTGTTCTTGGCAGCCTTGCACAACCTTGGCAAGGCTTGTTCTTATCAGAGACAATTAGTTTTAATAGCCTTTTAACTGTGAATGAATGGAAGCATTAAACGGTTTTGCTTTTATCTCTGTTTGGTGTTTGTTTCCTTGAAATAAGGTTTGGTCAGAACAGTAACTTAGTTTTGAAACACACTTCTATCATTCCTTAAAGGCAATTAAATACTTATAAGAAATCACTGGATTAAAATGGCTATTCATACACATATTCCTTTACCAGAATAAGACATTGTGTTCTGATATATAAATGATATTATCAAGGGTGATTATCAAGACTGAATCAATCACTGGAGCAACTAGTTCAGGAATGTCTATATCGAGGTTGACAGCTTTCTTTTCTGATGGAGTCAGAGACCCTGCCATTGATTGCCCTTTTGAAGGACTTGTTCCTCTGTCTGTTGAGCTGGCTGGTGGAGTTGTCATCAAAATGGCAAAAATGGACAATTGAGAGGACTCTTTCCCTCTCTCTTGCAGGCTGATGAATCCATTTCTTTTTAGGACCATGGGCCAAATAATATTGGGTGTAATTTAGGCCACATTCTGCTTGTGGGCTGCAGGATGCCGACCCCTCACCTCCACTGTCTGAGATTAATTCTGAGGGGTTTTAGACTGGAGTTTTTAAGGGATTCTTAAATCTAAGATTGGTGACAAGTAAAATATATGTTCTATAACTTATACTACAATTGAGAGACTTAATCAAAGCTATCTTGAATACTTGCGGGTCAGCAAAATTAATGTCAGGACCAATGATACCATACAATTTTGTACACTACACATTCAGGATTACATAATTAATATTAGTAATAACTGAATTTAAAATCTGTTTACAAGATGTTCCCGAGGATAAATTTCAAATTCAATTACTGTTATTAAGTATATTCATCTGGTAACCTAAATTCTTTGGGTGGATTACAGATTTATTTAAAGAACAAAGACTTTTGTGGCATCTTAACAATTAACAAAAATATCATTGCATACATCTGTGTTTCTCAAACTTTCTGTAATCATAGGCCACTAAATAAGTCTTTCGAAAATCTGGAGATCACACAGTAAAATAGTATCTCTTCCCTATGTTTAAGAATGTAGGAAATCTAGTTTTTTGGAGAATACATTAATAATCATACAGTAGAACTTCCAGTCATGACCATAATTCATTCCATAACTTTGGTGATTTCTTCGTCTTCTAATGTTTCATCTTCAGGAATTTCTGGGTCAGGGATCATGTTTGATCGCTACCCGAGTATGTGTTCATGACCGGATTCAAAAATTTTGTGAATTTTTTGGTCGGAACCCGATTAGGTCGTGGTCAGAAGTGTTTGTTACTTAAATTTGTGTTTACCTTCCTGTAGCTTTTTAAAGGATATTTTATTCTTCCAAATAAAATATATTTGTTCAGGTATTGTTTTGCGTTCTATAATAACAACCCTTAGCACAAACCTGTTAGTCAGGAATAATCTTTAGTTCAAAAAATCTTTGAATATAAAGAAGTTAGAAGTCCAATGAAACTCCATTTTTAGGTAATCATTGTTGCTATTTACATGCTTCTTTTGAGGTTCTTGGTATAGGAACACAGCATTCTTTTAGCACAGTATGGACACTCATGCCATGCCCTCATCATCTGTTTTCTATTTTCAGTTTTCAGTGCTCACATTACTACTCATCACCAGAGGTGGTATTCAACAGGTTCTGACCAGTTCCGGAGAACTGGAAGCGGAAATTTAGAATAGTTCAGAGAACCGGCAAATACCACCTCTGACTGGAGATTTTACAGTATCCTTCCCCTGCCACGCCCACCAAGCCNACCGGCAAATACCACCTCTGACTGGAGATTTTACAGTATCCTTCCCCTGCCACGCCCACCAAGCCACACCCACAAAACTGGTAGGAAAAAAATGTGAATCCCACCACTGATCATCACATGTATATTTCAAGAACTGATCTATTTTCTCAAACCAGGAGCAAGAACCTTTAGCTCTGATGAGCAAGCTGAGGCTGAATGAAGGGTTTCATGGGCCAGGAGAAGACATAGCTTGGGCTTGGTTAGCTATCTAGTGGTAAACCAGGAGAGAGCGAAGTGGGCAAGTGATTCTCATCTGACCAGGCAAATGTCAGTGAAGACCCACAGGAGATAAGCAGAGATGGTCATGAATTCAGGGAAGGATGTGGTGAATCCTTGGTGGATTTATGTCAACCATTAATGATTCATGAATCACAATTTCAGAATCACTGGCTTAAATTATTATTATGTAACACAATTTGCTTCACCTGTGAAAGTTTAGACAATAACAAATTTGCTCATCATAAAGTTGCCATAAGAATCTTTGGTAGTTTTGCTGCAAGAGACTTGATCCATCTGTTCCTCTGGAAATGTATATAAAATATTAAAAACAGTCACTCAATGCCTGAATGAAAGAAAATGTAGATTTTCTAAAAGTAGAAAGAAAAGAGATTTCTCAGTAGCATAGGAACAATATAATAAAAATGTAAAATCTCTTATTCTGTGCAACATGTGGGACCTTAAAATAAATTTTACAAAAACCAAGCAGCACCGTATGACATTTTTGACAGGCAAATGAAGAAAACAGCAGAGGAAGGGATCAAACATTTCAAAGAATTCAAACTTCCTTCTGATTTATTTACTGATTTAAAACATTTATAAAGTCGCCCATCTTATACTAAACTCTGGATGGCTCCCAATCAAACATTATAAACATCTCTGCATCTAAGTCATATTGTGTAGGCACTCTTAGCTCTCACATGCTTACTCTCCAAAACACCTAGAGATGCCACACATGGTCAAAGAGACGCTTGTTGCTTCTTTAGGCTCATGTCCTGACAAAAGTGTAGCACAAACAAACCCAACATGCACAGAACACCCCCAAGGGAAGTAAAAAAATTGGGCCAAAATAAAAATGTGACACACTTCAATTAGATACATTTTCGGCTTCTGTTGTTTTGGTTGGAAAACAGCTGCAGGTGTCCTCCAATTAGCTGCCCATTTTTGCAAATATCAACTGTCATATTTAATCTGTTCCAATCATTGTGCAGCTAAGTCAACTTTCATCGTTCTTTCACTATACATTTACAGCCTGGGTTTCTAGCATTCAAGCTAACTTTCAAGCTAGTCAATTAATGCATTATTTACAAGTTCTGTTTTATTAAAAACAGATTCTTAATTTGCTAATGGGTTAGTAGTCTCTGGGCAACTTTCCAATTGGTATTATATTGAGGAGAAATTAAAATAAAATAAAATAAAACAATCCCTAGCCCCAAACTACTGGGGAAAGGGGAAAAATGTAAGCCTGATATTTAGCTGCTTTGTGCTGCAGTTTTTATTCAGATGATATGTTACTTTTAATGATTCTTCCCGGCTCCCATAGATCCAAATTCAGGCAGAAGCTAACCAACTGCTTTAAAATAAGAAAAAGCCCAACCTCACTGTTTTCATATTTGTTTTTGAAATGTCAAGCTTTTTGGAATAACTCAATACATATGTTTGTATTGTAATATAAAGCAGTCAGATTTGCAATACTGAACTAGCAACACAACAGATTAAAAAGGTTAGAAGTCAAGGGGAATTAAATACAATTATCATTTTCTTGCTTTTGTGCTTCTTAGAGCAAATACATAATATGCCAAAATGCTTATTTAAATTTAGACTACTTTCTGAAAATTATGTCACCGAGATTTCATTTTTCCCTTAATGTCACCTTTTTCAGTTTGTGTTCTACTTTCCTTTGTTATTCAGCCACTTCATTCAGGCCTAACCCTACTTCTTCTCCAGTTCCTCAGCAGCTAAATTACAGCTACCAACCAGAGAGAGTGGCCCATCATTAAAATACTGACATTAAATGTCTGAAGATAATTCATGTTAGTGACACTTATTTACAAGGCATACCTACAATTTCACAGTAACATAAATTAGTTTTAAACAGTAAATGTCAACATTTTAATAGTGACCATCACAGCTTCAAGATAATTGTGTCAACATGGGACCGGTTGATTTGAGAGAAAGGGAAAGGAGGAGGGGTTTAATTATGGATGAGCGTTAGTCCAAAGATTCAGTTTTAACCCAAGTTGAGAAAAGATGGAAGTTTTATATAGAAGCAAATCACATGTTGTGAATTTTGCCATTTGAGCATCACTGGCTCAGTTGCCTTTGGAGCAGGAATGTCATTTCATTGAGGCCCACATCAGAATTGCATTTGACCTCAGGGGCTGGGGTGGGCATGGCCGGTTTGTTGTCACTTGTGTTGGGTGTGTCTATGGTGACCTAAGCACTCTGCCAGTGAAAATGGGCTCCCGAGCTCCATTTTCAGCTTTGTTTTCTCCTGCAACCCTCTGCCAATGAAAACAGCGGTCCTCCCAAGCTCTGTTTTCAACTGTGATGGCCTCCTGCAACCCTCTGCCATCAAAAACAGAGCTCCGTTTTTGCTGGCAGTGACACCGTGGGCTGCTCCTTTGATGTTTCCAGGGTGGTCCCAAGGGCCAGATCAAAGGGCTGGATTTGGCCCAAGGGCCTTGAGTTTGACACCCCTGCTTTGGAGGAATTAAGTGAGGTGTTGCTGATGCAAATATGGTTTTGGGAGAGACCCTGAATCCAAAGTCTATATGGACTTTAAAAAAATATGTTCCACTTTCTATTTCATATTCAAATATGCACCATGGCAATTTACAGATTTAAGGACAAACCTGGTATTACTTTGGAAACTGCCTATCATATAATTAACTAAAGGTCAAATTAGACACATGGCTGGTCATATGATTTAACCCTGTGATTAGCTGAGAGGAAATCAACTGGCATTTTATTGCTTGCTATGTTTTCTTCAATGTGCTTCACTAGTCAGCAACTGGAATAAGAAAAAAAGGAAGCAGGGTTTGTATAACAAAGATAACTAAATTATCCTGAAATATTATTCTTAGTTGAGTAGTCTTAGAAAAAACAAGAAAAGTGCTTATGGCAGACATATCACAGTGTATAGGTATCTTGTGGTACACTGATCCACAACTAATCGTTCTCAGAAAAGCTATAGAAGAAAAGATACAGGGTTTAAACTGTTAACTACATTTATACAATAGTTAATCCCAATTTAGTGCTCTCTACATATAGCTGGCCCTTGACTTGGGGCCACATTTGAGCCAACATTTCTGTTGTTATGAGGCAGTTGTTAAGTGAGTTTTGCCCCATTTTATGACCTTCCTTGTCAAGTTGTCAAGTGAATCACTGCAGTTATTAAGTTAGTAACTCGGTTGTTAAGTGAACCTGGCTTCTCAACTGATTCTGCTTGTCAGAAGGTCACAAAAGGTGATACATGAACCCAGGACACTGCAGCCATCATAAATGCATCCCGGTTGCCAAGAATCTGAATTTTGATCACAGAAAAGGGTCACACATCATTTTTTTCTATCACCTGCACCTCTATAACTGTCTGGTTTGGTTCTGCAACCCAGTAGGACAGACACAGACTTCAGAGGATAATTAGGACTGCAGAAAAAACAATTACTACCAACCTGCTTTCAATCAAGAAACTGTATACTACACAAGTCAAAAAGAGGGCTATGAAAATATTTACAGACCCCTCACATCCTGGACATAAACTGTTTCAACTCCTTCCCNCACATCCTGGACATAAACTGTTTCAACTCCTTCCCTCAAAATGATGCTATAGAGCACTGCACACCAGAACAACTAGACGGAAGGACAGTTTTTCCCCAAAAGCCATCACTATGCTAAATAAATAATTCCCTCAACACTGTTCAACTATTTACAAAGTCTGCACTACTGTTACTTTTTATCTTTGCAACACCCCTTATCGCCCATTACCTCCCATTTGTGACTGTATGACTGTAACTTGTCACTTGTATCCTTAACAATTTATATTGACTGTTTCCTAGTATGATTTGATTGCTTATTATACCCTATGACTATCATTAAGTGTTGTACTTTATGATTCTCAACTCTTGATGAATGTATCTTTTATGTATACTGAAAATATTTACACCAAGACAAATTCCTTGTGTGTCCAATCACACATGGTCAATAAAGAATTCTATTCTATTCTGTTCTATTTTCACTGGGGTTGTAACTTTGAACAGTCACTAAACAAAGTGTTGTAAGTCAAAGGCTACCTGCATTTGGAGGCTATAATTTCTGAGTTTTTAGCCACTGGTGCCCTCTAGATATATCTAGTGAGGTCTATCAGACTGGAGATGGTTCTTCTGCAGGCCACCCAATTTTTTTCAAAGGCTAGACAACCTTGATCATCTTCATGACAGAGAAAGCAATCAGAAACACAGACTCTATTTCCACACTCACTTGGTCAGAAGCATCTCCGTGAGTGCTCCGAAACAGATGGCTGCTATGTTGAAAAGTAGACCTGGAGGAGGATTCTTAAATGCAATGATCAACTGGTAGACCAAGAATGGAGTGCTGATCATGAGACCCAGGACTGTGCAGAAGATGACCCACTGATGCCACTGTGTCACCAGAAGTCTCCAGGGTGACTTTTTCTCAAGCTGATACTGGAGAGAAAGGGAGACACAAAAGAGTAAGTATGATATTCAAGCAACTTAGGACCATGCAATGATGAATGCTTGCTGCTTATAGTTTAGAAAGGGAAAATTTTATGAAATGGTTCATATTGGATCATAAATATATACGTTGTTGAGAGCTTTTCTGATTTTCACAAAAGGATTTCAACAATATTTCTTGTTTGCTTATATTGAGCAATGTATTTATGGCAGGAGGGAGCATTAAAATGTAACCTATGACTGCATATATGATATTTGGGAATTTTAAAAATAAAGGCAATGGGCAACATATCCCATTAATAGAGAATGGCCTTGAGCTACCGGAACAAATCATTTAAGATTCAGTTATTGCATATTAACTTCCTGAATCTTCATTCTGTCAAAAATGAACAGGGAAAACATATTGTCTGAGATCAAAACTCAAAAAGCCCAAATCAGAAACAAAGCAATACCCTTTCTGGCATCCAGAAAATGCTACATTTAGTGGAAAAATATGAACTTTAGGCATCTGTCCTAAAAAAAGAACAATATGAACATTAAAAATTGGCTCTGTTGCTTTGCTGTCACCTATCAGGAATGAATGAAAGGTAATTCTTTTCCATTCAGAGCTTTGAATGAAGCCAATAAATTAAAAAAGAATGTGTTTCTGAAAGTTGTAAAAATAACCCCCTGTATGATTACATTTAAAAATGAAGCACTTACATTAACAACATTTACATTTTAAAAGCTCACATGTGGAATTAATATGTAAAAAGTGCAACACAGGAATATTTTTTAAAAAAAGAATTCACTGAAGTTATATTCAAAATATATATGTTTGGGAAAATAACATGGAAAAACTGAGTGGATTAGGGTAAATTAGGAATGAAAACATACAGATTTGAAAAGCAGATTCTTTTTTTTTTAAAGCTATTCTAATTGCCACTTACTAATTGGGACAGCAAAAGAACCTGATCTATATAGATTCAAGTTCCTTAATTAAGGCACTGTACACATCCTCCCCATTTTATCGCTAAGGCTGAGTCTTATTTACTTCATAAGTAGCCTTATTTGTGTTGATAATTGCCTCTGAAATTCCAAAGTTACTCATGGCTAGTGAAGAATTGAACCTGGGTCAGTTCAAGACCTAGTCTTAAATTCTTTAGAGCAGCTACACTGACATTTGGTATTTAAATAGTAACATGTTTAAGACAGTTTTGATCTGAAAGACC
The DNA here is from genome assembly GCA_004320025.1 of Laticauda laticaudata. Taxonomy (NCBI): domain Eukaryota; kingdom Metazoa; phylum Chordata; class Lepidosauria; order Squamata; family Elapidae; genus Laticauda; species Laticauda laticaudata. The sequence goes on along the minus strand of BHFT01047201.1, from coordinate 17,349 downwards.
TAAGGGAGGCTCTTGTATGCCACGTTGGACGAAACTACGTGCAAAGTGGTGTGAAACTATCACAGGGGCAAATGAAGTTCTTAGCATGCTTGAAGATTATGAAGGACTCTGGGAGGTGTAATTTCATGAGGCTAAGTTAATTACAACTTTCATTTGTCATTTCCTTTAAAAATTTAAAAAGCATTAGCCATACTGAAAGAGCTTCAAAGATCTAGGTCTGCTTTGTGATCTTATGTTTCTACTTAATTATCACATAAAACATACCATTGTCAGTCTTTAATTCTTTTTTATCACTAAATAGGTAACTTTTTCTTTCAATGAGTATCAAGGTTTTTTTTCCAGTCTAAATTGCTACTGATTATTTAAAAAAAAAGAAAAATTCCGAACAGAAACATCACCAAATAAAAGCTAACTCGATGCTAAAGAACAATTAACCACAATATTACTTCACAGTATGCCACATTTACTATAATTTGTATCAGTACAATTGACAAATTATGTGAGTCCTTCATGCAATCAGAAGAAGAAAATACTAAATAGGGTGAAATATCACAAACCCATGGTTAGGATTAAGAATGATGTGTAGGTATTTGGTGTTTAAACACATTTCACCTGCTGTCATAACCACAGGTGTAAATAAATATCAACATATCTTCTCCAATGGAAAGAAATCAGTGTATAACTTGGATCAGTTAGAAGAAAAATAATATGCTATGCATCAGACAGGGGATTTGTTACATGCAACAAATCACATGTTTGCCAAATAAAGTGGTTTTATTTTCTTGCAAAGGCAACATAAATTATATTTTCTTGGGGGAAAAAAGATACTTATTTGCTTCCTTATGGCCTGTGGAAGTATATAAGTTAAACTGATACCTTTAACTGAACAAGCCATACAGCAAATATTTCTCTTTTATAAAGAAGTTTGTGCACTGCCTTTGCAACACTTCAGAAAGCTCAGAGGGTTGCCAGCTGGATAATCTGAAGATCTTTTCAGCCTTAAATGCTGCAAGCCTACATGTGCTTCCTTGGAAATAAATCCAATTGAATCCAGTGGGGCATACTTCGGAATAACCATGCATAAGATTGGACTATTCAACACAGTAGGTGATGTGATGGGAAATAGTACTTGTTGGCTGTTGCTGCTGAGTGGCAACCAGGAAGAAGTGGAGTCTTCTTTCTTTAAGAAAGTAGAAAACATTGGAAGCTGCTTTTTTTTTTTTTAAACTGAAACAGACCATTGGTCCATCAAGCTCATATTGTCTACTGTAGGGGTCCCCAATCCATGGACCAGTACCAAGCCGCGAAATGACAAAAACCAGTCTGCAGAAACAAGCGAAGCTTCATCCATGGGATGCAGGCAGCACACAAAACCACGCCCCTTCTGGTCTGCAGAAAAAAACCTCTCTCCGTGGAACCGGTCCCTGGGTGCCCAAAAGGTTGGGGCCCGCTGGTGCACTATATTGAGTCAGAGACAAGGATTTTTTCCCAACTCTACCTGAAGATGCCAGAAACAAATCTTGAGAGGTTTGTATATATATCCTACATCCAGCTATCCTTCCATAGTAGTTGAAGGGAAGTGATGATGGAGGCAGACAGTCAGCACCGAATTTTTCCTCCTCAGCCACCAGTCAAAAAACATGGCTCTGTTCTGTGATGAACATGAAATTCTTCTATTTTATTATTTACTAAAGAACAATGTTGTCATACTGAAGAACCTTAGAGAGGTAGAGGTTTCATTGGGACCAGATGGTTTCCCACTTGTGATCCTAACAAAAACTTCTGGTTGTGAAGCTCAGGAAGAAAGTCCCCAATGATGGAAAAAAGACAAACTTGACATTAGTGAAAATCAAATGTGATTCTGACAAATACAGAGTGGCCTATTTAGACATATTTGGTTTGAGCTTCAAAGACTTTGGCTGAGAATATTGTCTGATCTCTCTAATCAATTAACTCACTTTATAAAAACACTTGAAGTCAACTAGAACAATGGATTGTTGGAAACTCTATTTACGACTCACTAGGACACTTGCTTTCTGATGCAAAGTCCTTCCAGTATCTAACTGAAACCGTTTGGTGAAATGGTCTTTTCTATTAAAGAAGAAATAGAATCATAGAATCACAAAGTTGGAAAAGACATTAAAAGTCTTATGGACCAGATTCTTGTCCAGGCTATTTCAGAAAGATGGCGATTCAACTTTTGTTTAAAAACCTACAGTGACAGAACATCCATAACTCCAGGAAGCAGATTCTTCTACTGTTTTAACAGTTCTCACAGTCAGGAAATTCCTTCTTATTTGGTCTGGACTTCTCTCTGTAAAGCTTCACCCATTTTTCTTATCTTACCATTGGCCATTGTGAAGAATGAATCTACTCCCTTTCCCCTGTGGTAGCTTTTCAAGTGTTGGAAGGCTCCTATTCTGTCTCCCCTTAGCTTTCTCTTCTTTAGGTTAAATATACTTTTTCACTGGTCTTTATAGGAGCTTTGGTGCTCTTCCCTGCACTCTTTCAAATAAATCTGAATTAATTTCAAACTTGGTCAATCTATCAATAGTTTCAAGACTCCATTGGAACCTACATCCAGATTTACACACTGTGAAAAAGTGGCTCTTCTCGATGCTTATGTTTGACTTAACACTGCCTGTGCTGCTTACTGCAGTCTATCATCCTTCATATCTCCATATTTTTAACTAAACATTATTGTTCCTGTTATTATTATTCGAACAATCTCTCCAGATTTCTATCTACTGTTGAATAAATGGCAATTTGTTGAATATAGTTAATTTTCTGTAGTTTAGGTGTGTACTTCAACAGAGATAGAACAATGCAGAATAGATCTTTCAATGGCCATTAACCACAATTAATAATTTTCTAGTACTTTGGAAATACAGGAGAAGGAACATAGTTCACAACCTGCTTCCAAATGGTATTTACAGTAATTGGAAACAAGAAGCTGGGCTAGAACCAATCTTTCCTCATCTCATCAGACACTTCTTATGTTCTTAAGAGTGCTTTCAGAAAAAGAAATGGGAAGAAAACTTTATTAACATTTGTTTTCTGCTTCATTCTTCCATAAAGTATAGGTACAAAATGGAAATTAGTTCAAAAAGAGTACTTTGATCTCAAGATAAGGAGATTGAATTGCTTATAATTTTGGGCTTATGTGTACTGCTAAGTGTTAATAGTAAACTTGCCACATTTAGTTCTTGGATAAAAGTTTTGCCAGTGTCAATTAAAAAAAAGAGTCTACTTTTAATTTTTTTTCCCTATCACACTAATTTGAGGTTTAAATGGATTTGTCAAACTGAAATATGAAAGGAAAATCATGCTTGAGCTAAAAAGGGAATAGTGGGTGAAAAAGACCTCTTGCTATATTTATGATTATCCAATTACTCTTATTATTTTAGTCTGAATCAAATTCAACCTTACAGCACAACTCTTAAGAGGCTTTGCTCAAAGTAAGTCCCACTGACTTCAGTGGTGGTTTATTACACTGAAGCAGTGCTTAATGAAATTAACAAAGGGAAGAAATATCAGGGTCAAGACTACATGAACATGTAACTGAGTCACCCAAGTGGCACCTAGGCTACCCATTAATATCTATAACATTTTGTATGTGTTTTTAAGAACAGTGCCTGAAGTCCAGGTAATTGAATGGTTCCTTCCCATTTATGTTGGACGCACCACATCTTTTTTGTTTGAATAGGATTTTATTTATTTATTGATGATTAGTTTTCTTGTAAAACAAATGATGGTCTCTTTTATATACAACAGTGCTGCACATTTGTTGATATATTTGTGGCAAGAAGTAGGCCTTGACTTGACAGTGTTCACTCTTGATAGAGTTGGAAATCAGAGGAACAAGGAGCATATTGTTTTGTATATAAATCTTACATGGCAAATTTTGCTGATTTTAAGAGACTTTTTTTTTAAAGTTGAAATGTTAACTATTTGTAATATTCAATCTTAATCATACTACAATGCCATGATGCATGTACATCTCAACACCATGGTATAATATAGTAGGATGGAATATTATTTCAAGAGTTTTCAAGATGGCAGTATCTTCTTTTTTTAAAAAAAGTTTATTTAAGTTTCATATGTTTGAAACATTTAAGAAGAAACAAACAAACATATAAACAAATATACACTGCTCAAAAAAATAAAGGGAACACTTAAACAACACAATGTAACCCCAAGTCAATCACACTTCTCTGAAATCAAACTGTCCACTCGGATATCAACACTGACTGACAATCAGTTTCACATGCTGTTGTGCAAATGGAATAGACAACAGGTGGAAAGCATAGGTAATTAGCAAGACATCTTCAATAAAGGAGTGGTTCTGCAGGTGGTGACCACACACCACTTCTCAGTTTTCTGGCTGATGGCTTTCTGTGCTGATGGCTTGGTCACTTTTGAATGCTGGTGGTGCTTTCACTCTAGTGGTAGCATGAGACAGAGTATACAACCCACACAAGTGGCTCAGGTAGTACAGCTCACCCAGGATGGCATATCAATGCAAGCTGTGGCAAGGTTTGCTGTTTCTGTCAGCGTAGTGTCCAGAGCATGGAGGCACTACCAGGAGACAGGCCAGTACATCAGGAGACGTGGAGGAGGCTGTAGAGGGCAACAACCCAGCATCAGGACCGCTACCTCTGCCTTTGTGCAAGGGACAGGAGGAGCAACTGCCAGAGCCTTGCAAAATGACCTCCAGCAGGCCACAAATGTGCATGTGGCTGCTCAAACGGTCAGAAAACAGACTCCATGAGGGTGGTATGAAGGCCCGATGTCCACAGGTGGATGTTGTGCTTACAGCCCAACACCATGCAGGAACGTTTGGCATTGTGCCAGAGAAACACCAAGATTGGCAATTCGCCACTGAAGAGCACCCTGTGCTCTTCACAGATGAAAAGCAGATTCACACTGAGCACACGTGACAGACGTGAACAGGGTCTGGAGATGCTGTGGAGAACGTTCTGCTGCCTGAACATCCTCCAGCATGACCGGTTTGGCAGTGGGTCAGTAGCGGTGTGGGGTGGCATTTTTTTAAAATTTTTTATTGATTTTTAGAAACAAAACATAGACAAACACAAACACAGAACATAAAAACATAAAAACATCTTTTCTGAAAGCGGATTGAATCCCGAGTTACATTTCTTCGTACAGACACAAATTCAAGTTCATGCTCATTTTTAATACCATTCCATATCCTATTACATTCTATATTTTCTGCACAGCTTCTCCCTCTTTTAACTTTCTTAATTTTATTTTATTTGATTCATCTCAATTCCAAATCATTATACTTATATTCTTTGTCTATTTCAGCTGTCTATTATCTTTTTCTCATTAAACAAAAATTCCTCCTGTGATCACTGATTGGAGTATGACACCTATAATCTTTCCCCTAAAATTATAACACTTAAAGGCCCTGTCAACTGCCCAACGGATGCAAAACGTTAGTAAAAAAGGCACAAACGGACGAGAAAAAATGTTTCCATCCATTGTTATCCGCTCTCAGAAGGGGCGAAAATTTGCATAACCGGAGCGGATAACACGGAAAGGAACGGACGCGGGAGGACGCAGGGCGGATGGAAAGCGGATGCGGACCAGAAGCCTAGCGGATGGAAGCAGATGAGAGCGGATGGCACATCCGCAAGGCTTCCGGGGGACCTCAAGCAAAGCGGATGTGGAACGGTACAGTGGATGCAACAGTGGATGAAGCGAATGCAGCAGCGGAAGCCAAGCGATGCATAGCGGAAGCCTAATGGATGCCTAGCGTTAATTGCGCATGCGGGGAGGATGCATTGCGTAAGCCTGCGGATATAAGGGAAGCCAGCTCGGAAGCAGGTCACCATTCAGAGGAAAGACCTGTTGCTGGACGGATTGACAGCCTTGCCTGCCCTGCCTGCATGCTTGCCTGCAAGCCTTGCTGCAAGCCTCCCTGCCAGCCTTGCTGCCAGCTCCCTGCCAGCCTTGGTGCCTGCCTTCCTGCCAGCCCTTGGTGCTGCCTCCCTGCCAGCCTTGGTGCCTTGCCTCCCTGCCAGCCTTCCTGCCAGCCTTGGTGCCTGCCAGCCTCCTGCCAGCCAGCAACCCACAACCATGGGGAAGAACAGAAAGCCTCAGCCATTCTGCTGCCAGCCCTGGCAAGAGGGACAGGGCTACCATCCCACCCTGGCCCTCACTCTGGTTCTGCTGGGGCTTCTGCAGCACGGGCTCACTCTTCTGGGGCTGGGGCTTCTGCTGCTTTTGCTTCTGGAGGAGCTGATGATGCGGGGGATCAGACAAGCACTCCAGACCCAGCGCACCTCCACAGCACCTGGACCCTTCACCCCTGAGAATGAGCGACCAAAGAGGAGTGCCAGAGACTCATTTTTTGTTTATAGCTTGTTGTTAATAAAGTCTATTTTTGATTCACACACTTGCTTCATTTCTTTTTTTAATAAAGTCTTGGTGGAAACTTTTAGAAATGGTTTTAAGCCTTTGCATGCTTGTGGGATGGGTTGAGATAGCAAGTGGGATGGGCAGGGATAACTTTGGGATGGGTAATAGCTGTGGGGATAGATAAACCTCCAGTGCAAGCATAGTGGGACTGGATGGTCCACCTCCCAGGTGCCACACCTATGGCCCTTTATTATCAATAATAATGTAATCAATCATCCACACATGTCAACATAAACACAACTCTTTATTAAATGCTCTGTTCATTGTAGGCCCTACCCAACATACAATCTCATCCGTGTGATGAGACAGGCTGAAGGAAGCATCCATTAATCATTATCATCCTGTCTTGCCACTCAGCCACTGCTCAGCAGCTGGGGAGTTGCACCAGTGTCTCAGGAGGTTGCGCTGCTTCTTCCCTTCACGTGAGGCTCTGTTGGGGTTGCACATCCTGAGTGTCTATCAGGTTTGCGCCCTTGCCTCCATTTCCCCAGGCTCCATTGTCCCATTGCCTTGCTGGAGGTCCACGGCCTGTTCTGCAAGACTGGGTAGCAGGTGCGCATGAGATTGTGCAGGATGCAGCAAGCTTCCACGATCCTCCTCACGGTCTCAGGGTGATGCTACATGGTGGTGAGAAGTACCTGGAACCTGTTGGCCAGGATGCACAAAGGCCTTTCTCCCAGCTGCTTGCCCTGGACAGCCTGTAGTTGAAGATCTCTCTTCACCGGGTGAGGCATTTGGAGGTGTAGGGCTTCATGTGGTAGGTTCTGAGGGAGAAGGAGTCATCCCCCACGATGAAGTAGGGCACATCTTGTGTGTCATTGGGCAGGGGGTCTGGATCTGGGAAGCCCATGATGAGGTTGCGTTCCAGCCCCTCCTTGAGATGACTGGCGTTGTATACCTGGGCATTTGAAGATGAGCCGTTGCCTGAAGCATCGATGTACATGAACTTGTAGTCAGCATCGACCATGGTGAAGAGGATGATGCTGAAGAAGCCCTTGTAGTTGTGATAAGAGGACCCTGAGTTGGCTGGAGCTTTGCAGGCCACGTGCTTGCCATCTATGGCTCCCAACGGTGTGGGGGAAGTTCCACTTCTGATACCACTGCTGCTGCAACTTTCTTCCACCTTTCTTCAGTGGAGGGACACTGGAGGAGTTCCTCCATGTATTCTTCGATGATGGCCTGCACCACTTCTCTGACCACAATGCTGATGGGTGTTGTGTGGCACCCTCCAGCCGTACTGCATGTCCTGTAGGTGGTCCTGAGGCCAGGTGGCGCAGAGTGAGTGCCACCTTGAGCCCAGGGTCCAGGCTGGGCCGGAAGTTGGTGTTTGCCTTGGTCAACCTGGGTGTCAGCCGCTGCACAACTTCGTCAAACATGGCTGGAGGCATCCTCATGAAGTTGGAATGCCCGATTGTCTTCATTCCTGAGCTCCACCATCAGCTTGTTGTAACCGTCCGTCCTCTGCTCTTCTGGCGAACCATCTTCGTACCCAGACGCTTCTTGCGCCGCCTCTTTTTCTTCCTGTAGTAGAGTTCACAGAGCCTGTAGATGGCTTTGCACATGTTGCAGAAGGATGGTGGCTGCCAAAAGGACTTTGTTACGATCCACGGTTGACATGACTGGATGCTGTGGAAGAGTAAGAGTCAGATGAAAGGCTGCAGAGGTCTGCACAGCTGGGCTGCTGTTCTGAAAGTGAAATGCAGATGAGTTGCTCCCTTTTTTATAGGCAGTATAGGTTTTCCCCTAGGTGTCCCTTTGCATCCTCTAGGCATCCTCTAGGCATCTCTAGACGTCCTTAATATCCGAGATAGGTCCCCTCTGCGAACGTTTTTCTGTTTTAAAATGCTTTGTTTCCATGCTGCATCCGCTAGGGCATCCGTTCTGCATCCGTTTTGCGTCCGTGTCGGCTCCTCCCTGTGTCCGAGCGGATGCGAGTTGCACGGATGCGGAATGGATGCCTAGCAGATATAGCGGATGGCGTAACGGATGCAGAACGGATGCCTAGCGGATGCCTAGCAGATGCAGAGATGGACGAATTGGATACATTTTCCGCTCAAAAGTTTTGAGCAGCTCAAAACTTTCTGACCGGTAAAACGTCCATAAACGGATGCTGGACGGATAGAGAGGAAGCAAACGGAGGCAGTGAGTACAGACACGGATACATCGCGTTAACCAACGGATGGCAAGCTTTTTTGTCCGTTTTACATCCTCTTTGCATCCGTTGGTGCAGTGTGACAGGGGCTTTATATATACATCTAATTTCCATTTGATTCTGCTTAGTAAATAAGCACACACTATATTTTAAAAGGAGAAAAAATATCAATATATCATATAATTCAAACAACAATCCATACCAATTCAATTCTATCATTAATATTAATATTCATTTAAGTCTTAAACATTTTACACATTACTTTTCAAATAAGTATCATGCTTCTATGGGAACACTTATAAAACTTTCCATAATTTACTTCCCCCCACATTCACTTATATTTTAATACATTGTGTCATTAAAAATGTTCCCATTCCTTCCTAAATTAATTCTCTCATTTAATTCATTTCATTTATTTTATTCACAAATGTTTCACTAAATTACAACCAAGTATTTGTCCCACTTTTTAATCATGTATTGTTTCCAATTTTCTAAATTATTTCTAATACAAATATAAAATACAATCTTATGTACCTTTGCAGAATCACTTTTTCAATTAAATTTTTTACCCATTATCTCTAAATAAGTCCTGTTTCTTTACATCTTGCTTCACACCACTTGTAGCTTCTTTCTTCCTTCCCTCCTCCCTTGCTTCTTCTCTCTGCCCTTTTTACCCCCTTGTCTCCCATCCCTCCATTTCCCTTTTCCGTATTCCTTTTTCTGTTGCTTCTCACATTATATACCACTTTTTCACCTTATTTTTTGTTTTTGGGTTGTTTTTTTAAGGTCTCAAAATTCTCCATTCTCTTTCCTCTCTTTCCCCTTTCTTCCCCAAATAAAGTTACTGTTTCATTAAAGATGGCTTCTTCTTTGTCCCAATCTTCTTGTTGCAGGTCTTTTCTTGTAGTTTCTGTAGGTAGAGATGGCCATTTCTAAGATTTGAAAAACGGAACCAAGAAGAGCCCTTCCCTTCTTGTTCCTCTTCTTTGAGTTTTTGAAATTCCATTTTCAGTTCATCACAAGTGATGTCATTGTAAAGTTTTTTTTTTTCTTTAAAAACAACCACTCAAGTGTTTTTTAATCCTTCAAATTTAATCCTTCAAACATAATCACGAAGCAATCCAAATACATACAAGCTGTTTCTTTGAACACTTTCTTCTTTTTTTTCACTTCTCTCTTCCTGGGGTTACTGTTTAGTTACAAATTTCCAGTTAAAATATATCTTTTAGAAGTCTTGTTAAAATTCGACTTTAGATTCTTTAAATACCGAGGCTGTCTCCTCCTTCCAAATCCTGTCTTATTCTTTCCCTCCTCCTTCCCACTTACAGAAGAGAGTAAACAAAAAAATCTTTCTTTTTTCTTTTTTTTCCTTTTATATTCAGAAATCTTTATTAATCTCCTCGGCATTAAATTTTCCCCGTTTAAAATTAACCTGTTGATGCCAAAGTGGATTTTTCTGATTTCTCATTCATCTCTGTTCACTGTCAATGTAAGGAAGGAGAGTGAAAAAAAAAACTTTCCCTTTTCACTTTCATTCGCTGCTTCCAAATCTTCTTTGGAAACGATATATCGTTTTTTTTTTTAATTTAAGTTCCAGGATATCTTAGTTGTTGCTTCTTATCCTGGTCAGCCAAAAACTTTCCCTTCAGCACTTCCTTCCTCCTGCACTTTCTTTTCCAGATGAGGACTTCTTTGAGGCGGCCATTTCTGACCGTCGCTCTACCGCCTTCGGGAAAGGGAGTTTAGCCAGTTGGGGAGGAAAGATGCTGCTTTCCTCGACCCTGCTGGGGTCTCCCCTGTCTTCGCTACCTCTATGGGGTGGCTTAGCCCCGAACCCAGCTGGCTCGGGGTGCTCCAGTGGCGAGCCCAGGCAGAAACCATGCACGATCGCGGATTCCTGCCTGCCACCAAAGCCCTGCAAACTGGAACTCTGGGTGGAATTTCTTTAGGGGGCTGCACAGTCTTCCATGTGCTCGCCAGAGGTAGCCTAACTGCCTTTAGGTACCAAGATGAGATCCTTAGAGCCCTTGTCAGACCATATGCTGGTGCAGTTGGCCCTGGGTTCCTCCTAATGCAAGAGAATGCTAGACTTCATGTGGCTGGAGTGTGTCAGCAGTTCCTGCAAGACGAAGGCATTGAAGCTATGGACTGGCCTGCCCGTTCCTCAGACTTGAATCCAATTGACCACATCTGGGACATCATATCTCACTCCATCCACCAACGCCATGTTGCATCACAGACTGTCCAGGAGTTGGGGGATGCTTTAGTCCAGGTGTGGGAGGAGATCCCTCAGGAGACCNTTACATCAAAGTTGGATCAGCCTGTAGTGTTTTTTTCCACTTTAATTTTGAGTGTAACTCCAAATCCAGACCTCCGTGGGTTGCTAAACTTGATTTCCATTGATAATTTTTGTGTGATTTTGTTGTCAGCACATTCAACTATGTAATGAACAAAGTATTTAATAAGAATATTTCATTCATTCAGATCTAGGATGTCTTATTTTTGTGTTCCTTTTATTTTTTTGAGCAGTGTGTATACATATATACATTTTGCAGCAGGTATTGAGCATTGGTGACATTTTTCTTTTCTTTTCTTCTTTTACCCCATAACATTGACGTGATCTATCTTGTTACAATACTTTTCTCCTTCTTTTAAAGTTTTAATTTCACAGAATACTTCATGATTAAATACATGTCCTTCATAGTTTCATAACTTATTCAGTTAAGGTGCTTGCGGGTTGAAAGGATTAGCTAATGACATCACTGTTGCCCAGGGAATGTCCGTGATGGCTCCTATCATGTCCCCTTCAAGGAGCTGGAGCAAATGACAGGAGCTCACCCCACTACACAGCAGCACTAGGGTTTCAAACATGGGCTTGCTAACCGCCAACCCGGTGTCCTAACCACATGAGCTCCTAGTCCCTTAGTTACACATTTGTTTAAGTGTTTATTAGACAGAGGAGGAAAAGCTTCTCCTAACTTCAGTGCATTTATTGAAAACAGCATGGAGCTTGGGATCAGCTGGCTGAATTATGAGAACTATCGCAAGCAACTTTTTTGGGAGGTATTAAGTGACATAATTTTGCCTATAGAACCCATAAGTCCTGTTAAAATATCTTGAGGAAACATGACTGGCAAATGTGCAGCATGTTTCTGCTTTCTTCTGGCACATTCTTAAAACAGGTACATCTGAACTTGGCTTTCAGATTAGATTTCAACCTGCAGGTTCTGGCTGGTGCTGCTTTGAGCAAATATGCTTGTCTGTAACCATATTGTAATCAAATATTGTTGTTCACATGAAATTCTTGATTCAACAAATGTATTTTAAGAACAGTCTTTTTCTTGGACTAAAGGTACCATTCCACAGAGCAACAAAATAATGGTGATGCTATTTTAATTTTTATTGAAATCCTCCCCACTTTTCCACTTACTATAATTCCAGCATTTTGGAGGATGCTGTATAATTATTATTATACAAACTTGATCAATTTTGTGAGTGTTCCATGACAGGTGAAATATGCTGAATGTCAGGTGGGGGGAAAAATCCATTGGCTGATTAAAAATTTCAGGATAACTCTTTAATAATGAGCACATCTGAACATAGATCTTTCATGAAGAGCCATATTTTACATCATGGGTATTTCAGGAGCCAGATACTGACTGTAAACTCTCCTCTGATTAAAAGAGCAAGTACATCAGTTTTACCAGCAAACCCCCCTCCCACCCAACCCTGTTATATCTTGCATAGCAATACATCAATGTTCAAACATTCAGCAGAGCATGAACAGTAGAGGTGTATGCTCCTGTTGCTACAGCCACATAAGATCATAATGCATCAGGGCTGATAGTGTTATCCTGGAGTTGCAGAAGTTGCATGGGCACATCAGTTTGTAGCTAGGCTTCCCTTGTCAATGGATGTTGGGAGCAAGGTAAATAAACACAAGCCAGAACCAGAAAACATGGTTTCTAAGGCTATACAGACCTCCAAATTTTGTTTGTAAACATTAACAAACAATGATAAAAAATATATGCCCCTTATAACTGGATTGATTATTATTTACCCGTGGATCCTAAACAAAAACCAATTGTACGTGGTAGATGTAAGCAGTTCCAGAACTTCTTGGTGCTCTATCATTTCAGGTTTTAAAGAAGAGATTTGACAGCTAATTGTCCAGAATTGGAAAAGGGTCTTCAACTTATAGTGCATTCAGAAAATATTCAGACTCTCTTCACTTTTGTCCATTTTGTTATGCTGCAGTCTGATTCTAGTTGTTGAAATTCACTTTTTTCTTATCAATCTACATTCATTACCCCATCCCATAATGACAGACTGAAAACAGCATTTTAGAAATGTCTGTAAATTTATTAAAAAGCAAAAACTGAAATATCACATTGGCATAAGTATTCAGACCTTTTCCAAGAACATGTGAAATTTAGCTCTGGTCCCTCCCATTTCTTTTGATCCTTGCTGACATGTTTCTATACCTTAAATGGAGTCGACCTGTAGTAAATTAAATTGTTTGGACATGATCTGGAAAGGCACACATCTCTCTACAGGAGGCATCACAGTTGACAATACATGCCAGAGTAAAAGCCATGAGATCAAAGAAATTGCAGAGTTCAGAGACAGGATTATTGCAAGGCACAGATCTGGGGAAGCCTACAATAAAATTTTTGCTGCACTGAAGGTTCCTAAGAGCACAGTGGTCTCCATAATTCTCAAATGGAAGAAGTTTGGTGCAACCAGGACTCTTCCAAGAGCTGAATCATCCGGTCAAACTGAGCAATCAGGGCGGAATGGCCTTAGTAAGAGAGGTGACCAAGAACCTAATGGTCACTTGGACTGATCTCAGAGATCCTGTGTGGACATGAGACAGAGTTTCAGAAGGACAACCATCTTTATGGCAGAGTGGCTAGGTCAAGGGTCCCCAAACTTGGCAACTTCCCAGAATTCTTCAGCTAGCTATGCTGGCTGGAAAATTCTGGGAGTTGAAGTCCACAAGTCTTAAAGTTGCCAAGTTTGAAGACCTCTGGGCTAGATGAAAGCCTCTCCTCAGTGCACATGAAAGACTGCTTAGAGTTTGTCCTCACATACTGAGAATTGTTCAGGTGCTTTTTTGCAAACTACAAGTGGGCTTTCAAAAATTTTAATTGACAAAAGTGAAGGGGGTATGAATACTTTCTGAATGCATTGTAAGTAGGGCTTGGTCTAAAAGACTGCCAAGGTCTCTTCTAAGTCCATGATTCTGAAATTCTGTAATGCATGGCTTTAAATATCCAGGATGCAAAGCCTATGGACAGTCTTTACCCCATTGTGGAAATCCATGGGCCCTCTTGGATTTCTAAACACTTCCTTTTACATACCCATAAGAATTCCAGCCAAGCGCAAGACTAGTTAAAGGCCCTGCGCAACTTGAATCTGGTTAAAGGCACTACACTAGAAACCAGGAGACCATGAGTTCTGCCTTAGCACAAAGCCAGCTGAGTGAGAAGGAACCAATCATTTTGTTTCAACCTGAGGGAAAAGGCAGTGGAAAAGCATTTCCAAAAATGTTGCAAAAAAAATCACAGACCCTTGCCCGCGTGATTTCTAGGTATCAAGACTGGCTATTTAGATGAACATCCACAGAATTCCAACATGGCAGACTGGGAAAATTATCCCAGAACAAATCAGTAGCAAATCATTTTCACAACACTTTACTCACAATGGATCATTACACAGAGGAATGAATCCTGTATTAATTACTATACTATTTATTCAATAAGATTCAGATTAAAAGAGTTAATTAATATTCTGATAATCAAAGAGACTTGTCCTTTACTTGTTTTTGATAAGCTCCTTCCTTTATTAAAAAAGGCTCAATGAAAGAAATCTAAAATAGGCCCATCAGTATTTCAAATATATAAATACGTTGAAATTTGATCCCAATATGTTTTTTACCCCAACTGCTTTTTCACAGTTCCTACAAAACAATTTAAACCAATATGTAACCAAGTGTTGAAAAGGCTAATGTGGGAACAAATCATAAAAGCAGCACCAACTCTTTATTTTGCCCATAAATGGAACTTGAATATTCATAGACAAGTGTTCATCAGCTCTTGATGCTTTGCAACGCTTTGACCCGAATTGATGTTTCTCTTTGTAATTCTACAAGAATGTCTGAGCCTTATTAGCAATTATGCATGATAGCCTATCAAGTAATTAAATTATATACACTTTTCTTCTGGGATGGAAGAATGCTCATGTTTCACAGGGTATCTGCATGAAAAAGTCTGTTGATGTGCAATTTCTCCCCCTGCACAATTCCTGCTGATGAAGTTATCATGAAGAAAGCCTCGTTCAGAATTTCTTATGATTCTAGAAGATCCCTTTGCTAGAAAATCAAATTAGGACCGAAAATTGTTGAGATTTTTTTTTATATCTGCAATAAGGTATTTCAAAGTTCAACTCTGCTGAATCCTGATGGTATTCAATAATAGCAACTCATGGAAAATGAAAGAGCTGTCTGTTAATTAAATCAACTACCAATTTAATTCATTTTACACTAAACACATTGCCCAATGTTCATTTTGCCTTGCCCAAAAGCTAAATAATGTTTAAGGACAAATGTGCATAGCCAAATGGTTTCATGAAATGCCTGCCATGCAGTCCAAAATAAGTAGCAGTCAAGATGGAGTCTTGGAAGTCACAAAAAAAGGTGAGAGAAGCTAAGGGACCTTTAGGTCCTAGAACAGTATTTTCCAACCATGGGCTGTTGAGATGGTTTAGATCAGTGGTCCCCAACCTTTTTTGTACCAGGGACCAATTTCACGCAGAAACACTTTTTCAAGAACCGGCAAAATCAATTCTTCCCCAATAGTAAAGGACTTCTTTACTATTTTTTTACTAAAAACATATTTTTATATATATTTTAATCATGATTATTCATTCTTTGCGGCCTGGTACAAAATGATCCACAGACCGGTCCCGTTCCGGGACCCGGTGGTTGGGGACCCCTGGTTTAGATTACAACCCTTATCACACCCAATTGCCCTTAATGCAATTCAAGTCATCTGCACTACACCATATTGAGTAAGGCTACCTTGGAGAAAAAGACAATTGGTTAGAGGAGTGTGATATATGAAAGTGCAAGGACAGTCAGGGAAATCCAGGAATATGGGAGTGCCTGTGCATGTAGATGTACATCCATCTCACTTCACTTGGGGAGGCTACCAAAGAATGGTGTCTTATAATTTTGGACAGGTAGGTGCAAATGAAAGATATTTCCTTTTGATACAATGAACCCAAGTCTTCTCTGGTCTTTTAAGGTCATCAATGATATTTTTACTTGGATTTGGAAAAGGCATAGAAGATCAGATTTACGCAGTGATGGCGAAGCTTTTCGTGGTCACGTGCTGAAGGTGCACGCGTGCACACGTGCACACACCTGTGCCTGCACCCAGAATGCAATGCATGTGTGACTACCCCCCCACATGCCCCTGCCTCTGCACATGCATGTACATCCAGGGGTGGGATTCTACCAGTTTGTACCTATTCGCTAGAACCGGTTGTTAACACTCTAAGCAGTTCGGAGAACCAGTCGTTAGAAGAAATTACTGGCCTAATCCTGTAAGGAAGGCAGGAAGGAAACATTCTGGAGTTGCTTACAGAAACTGCCTCTCCGTTAACCCTTATTACATTCTTGGCAGGACTAGACATCCTGTCTCAGGAACTTTTCTGGAATTTTTTGCCCTCCTTTGCTGGTACTTTGCTTGTGTGGAGTGACCATTCAAAGTTACAGTGGCACTGAAAAAAGTGACGTATGACCATTTTTCACACTTACAATGGTTGTAGCATCCCCACAGTTATGAGAGGCCAGGTGAGGAGATGTGTGCCTCGATGTGAGTGATGTTGAGCCAATCACATGATCACCACGCCATGTCCACCAACTAAGGCATGCCCACAGAACCAGTTGTTAAAAAATTTGAATCCAACCCCTGCATACATCTCTAATGCGTGCCCCAAGCACACATGGCAGATACCTGATAATCAGCTGGCTGGTGGGAGGTGCGCATGCATGCGCAGTGGACCTGATCTGGGGTGAGGTCTCACATGCTGGCAGAAATGGCTCTGCATGCCACTTTCAGCATGTGTGCCATAGGTTCACCATCATGGTTATAGTGTAAGAAATTGCCCCTGCTGCAACTCAAAGACAAAAGGCATGTATATTGTTAATGGTATCCTACTCTTGAACATTGAGCATTGTAAAAATCTGGGCAGAATGTTTACAGTGTGTAGCTTTAAAAAGTCTCTTCCAGTGTAGCCAAGAAACCTGAAAAAGGCGGCTCCCAAAGGTTGAAAAAGGGGATAGAAATCATGCTGCCCTATTCCGATATTATATTAGTTTGTTGCTGCAGAATAGAGCCGTCACAGGCTCTTGTTACAATTTCTCATCTCGAAGTAGCATAAGACAAATCAGATGCTTAGTGCTCCTGTAGTTGGAAAATATATCTTAATTGGCACATAAATATCTTAGCATAGCTTTCAGGAGGAGTTTGTTCTCCCAGCTTGCATCTCCAAACTGATGGGATCTGAGGGTGCCCCATCATATTACAGGCACCTCCAGCAGTGTTTTAATTGCTTACGAATGGGAAATGCACATTCCCCCGAAGCCCTGGAGAATGAACTAGGCCAGGCCTATCCCACGTCATTGTAGTGTTGTTAAAGTTGTAGCAACGTTTCAGCAGAATCTCATCTGCCATCATCAGGCTTCT